>CAUYQV010050022.1:0-11175 GCA_963574575.1 Galagoides demidoff | reverse complement strand
AAAAAAAAAAGCAACCATTAGATGCTAACTGTTGTTGGTTGGGATGTTAGAATTCTGTCTGACAAAGACATCCTATATCCATGAGTTGGAAAACTTAATATTGTTAGGATGCCAATATTATATAAAACAATCCATAGATTTGGTGCCGCCTCTATTAAAATCCCATAATATTTTGGAGGGTGGTCAGAAACAGAAAAATCCATCTTAAAATTCATACAAGTCCTCAAAGGATCCTGAGCAGCCAAAAACAATCTTGAAAAAGAAAAACAAATATGGAAGATTCTAAGTTCATGGTTTTAAAATTTACCATAAAGCTACAGTAATCAAAACAGTGTGATACCAGTATAAATAGAGAGATATAGATCATTGGAATAGAATAGACAGCCCATTTATGTGGTCAAGTGATTTTTGACAAGAGTGCTAAGACCAGTTAATGGGAAAAGGACAGGCTCGTCAATAAATGGTGTTGGAGAAACTTGTCCACATGCAAAAGAATAAAGATAGCCCCTTACCTAAGGTAATGTACATGGAAAGTAACTCAAAATGGATCAAAGGCTAAACCAGGGGTCCTCAGACTTTTTAAACAAAGGGCCAGTTCACTGTCCTTTAGACCATCGGAGGGCCAGACTGCGGCCCCAGGACAAGTTGGCTGCTAAACAGGACAGGCAGCGGTGGCAAAAACACCCAGTGGGCCGGATAAATATCCTAGGTAGGCTGCATGTGGCCCACGGGCCATAGTTTGAGGACACCTGGCTTAAACATAAGAGCTAAATCTATGGAATTCTTAGACGACAACCTAGGGAAAATTGTTACGATGTTAGATTTAGTGATATTTCTTAGCTATCATACCAGAGGCAGAGACCAAAAAAAATAAATAAATAAATCGAACTTCATTAAAATTAAGCTGAAGTATACTCTTAAAAATGGTTAAAAGGGTAAATTTAAAATATGTATATTTTACCACAACATATTTTTTAAAGAAATCATGGTGAAAAACTTCCCAACTTTGGCAAAAGACGTTAACCAGCAGACTCAAGAAGCCGAGTGAACATCAAACAGCTGAAGCCGAAAACCTTCCATGCAAAGACTGTGAATCAGACTCAAACTTTCAGAAGGTTAAGACAAAAATAATTTCTGAAAAGCAGCAAGAGGAAAACAATTTGAATGACAGTGATTTTATCATCAGAAACCATGGAGACCAGATAAAGTAACACATTTTTTAAAGCACTAAAATAAAAGAGCTGTTAACCCAAAAACCTGTATTCAGCAAAATATCCTTCAGGAATGAAGGCGAAATCAAGACATTTCAGATGAATGAAAACGAAAAGAACTTATCACCAGCAGACATATTCTAAAAGAATAGCTAAAGGAAGTTCTCTAAACAGAAAGAAAATTATAAAAGAAGAATCTTGGAGGATCAAGAAGAAAGAAAGAGCACAGTCAGCAATAATATGAGTAAGTAAAATAGACTTTCTTCATCCTCGTTTCTATAGTATAGTTTGGTAGTTGAAGCAAAACTTAAAACACTATCTGATGTGGTCCTAAATGTATGTAGTAGAAATTCAGGATGGTTAAGTTCCAGTGGGAGAGGATAGGAGATCTAAAGGGGGAGGTAAGGTTTCTACCCTTGACTTGAACTGGTGAAATACCTACAGGAGTAGAGCATGCTGAGTTATGTATATATAATATAAGACCTAGAGCAGTCACTAGCAAAGTTAGTGGGGTATACTCAAAAGGGATATACTCAAAACACCGTCGAACAGAATTCCATAAATGTTCTTGTAATCCACAGGAATGCAGGCAAAAGAAAAGAGAAATAAAAAATAGAAAACAAAATATAAAATGGCAGACCCAAACCTTAATATATTAATAATTACATTTTGGGCGGCACCTGTGGCTCAGTGGGTAGGGCGCTGGCCCCATGTACTGAGGATGGGAGGTTTGAAACTGGCCGCAGCCAGCTAAAACACCAGTGGCAACTGCAACAAAAAATAGCCAGGTGTTGTGGTGGGTGCATGTGGTCCCAGCTACTTGGGAGGCTGAGGCAAGAGAATTGCTTAAGCCCAAGAGTTGGAGGTTGCTGTGAGCTGTGATGCCACAGCACTCTACCCAGGGCAACAGCTTGAGCCTCTGTCTCAAAAATAATAATAATGATAATAATTATATTTTAAATTATGTAAATTGTCTCGGTCAAAAAAAGTAAAATGTCTGGATACACTGTCTAAAAGACAGAGATTGGTAGAACAGGTTTTTAAAAAAATCATCCAAGTATACACTGTCTATAAGAAACTCTCTCTTTGAATATAATGATACAGGCAGGTTGAAAGTAAAAGGATGGAAAAGGATGTATCAAAACACAATCAAAAGAAAGAATAGGCTGTAATAATATCAGAGAAAGATTTTAGGGCAAAGAAAATTCTAGAGGAATATTATATAACCAAAAAAAGGTCAGTCTACCAAAATGACATAGTAATACTAAATATGCATAGGACAAACAACACATTTGCAAAACATGGAAAACAAAAACGGATAGAACTGGGAGGAAAAGTAAATAAACAAACCCCCAAGTATAGCTGGGACCATTACAACCCTTCTGTCAAGAGGTGATAGAGCAACTAGACAGAAAATCCACAAGGATATAGAGCAGTTACATAATTACCATCAACCAACACGATCTAATTGACATGTAGAAAACACTCCACCCAATAAGAGCAGAATGCACATTTTTTTAAAGTAATGACAGAAATGCTAAGATAGACCATATTTGGGGTCATAAAACAAATCCCAATAAATATAAAATGATTCAAGTCATAGGAAGTAAATTCTCTGACAAGGGAATTAACAATATTTGGAACAAACCAGATGCATACCTCCTAGCTCTGTGTCTAGCCCGGCTCACTGTGCAACACTTAGGGTCTTGGGTTGCCCTTATAATTTATTTTGTCCAGTTTCCTCCTCATTCAATTGAAGAAACTGACTCTCAGGGAGGGGACATGGCTTCTTCAGGGTCTCTCTCAGGTGCTCAGTGTCATTGGATTGACTCATTGATGAAACATAGTGACGTAACAGCCCCTTTTTCAGGAACAGTTACCACACTGAAGGCACAGGCCTGAGCTCACCGTATCTATAACCCTCCTGAGCTTCCCCTGGGCTGCCCTGGTCACTCCCTCCTCTGGGTATCTTACTATTTTGCATCTGTGTTTAACAGACACAGTTCTGCTGTAATGATCCAGTGGTTACATCCGTCTCCCTGACTGTGCCAGAATTCCTCCCAGGGCAAGGGCCAAGTCTGACTCATTCCAGCTGTTTGAATGAATGCCTGGATAGGTGTTCTCTCCAGGGAACATCTGCCTCCCAGGAGGGCAAATTCCTTTAGCAGACACTGCCCTTGGAGAGGTATTCAAGGTGTGGAATGGAGTTGGGTCCACAGGGCACTGCTAAGTTCCTGCTTAGGGTGATCAAAGTCTTTGGGATTTTCTGATGCTTCTTGAAAAGGGCTTCTTATGGCTCCGGAGCTGCCTAATGCTTTGCAGGTCTGTCTTCTTACATTTTCCACTTTGAATGCCCCCACCCTCCCACTCTCCCTCCTGCACTTTTCTTTCTTTCTGAGATGGGCAGAATAAAAAAACCTGCTTCCATTTTTCCCTGTTGTGGCCTGATTCCAGAGGTTCTCATCATGTACGCATTTCTGATTTTATATACATATTTAAATCACGCTCGGGGAAGTCATTTACTGGATTCCTCAGGCTTATGGTAGAAACTATATGAGATCCTTGATAAGCGTAATATATTTCTATTAAAAATTAATACGAAAGCTATATTGTTTCCAACTTTTAAAATAACTTGATTTAATTCATTTCATTGCATATATGGCCACAATTCTAAAATTACTTTTAAAAAAGGTAGAAGATTCAAATCAGTTCTGGGGACCCTGTCTTTATCCCTCAGTGAACCGTGTGTCTGTCGTGTGGCAGACAATCTATGCTGCCATTTCTCTTGTGACATTTGCAGTCTGAACATGGGCACAGCAAGTACTCCCCTTGGAGGCTTCAAATGAGTCCTCTGTGAAAGATTATGTGCAGGCTCTTTGTAAATGCTGCTATTAAAAAAATAAAATTTAATGGAAAGAGATAAGCATTTCCCAACACAAGCCAGCTCCAATTTTATATTTCCTTAATCTGCTTTATATGTTGCTGCAGGAAATTAAACCGAAATTGTCCTCTCTGACGTGTGCGTTTGCGGCAGTCGGGAGGGGATGGGAGGGGGAGACACAGAACTAGTGGAAACAATGTTTCTGCTTTGTCAGAGATTTATTGGGACTTTATTTGTGGGGAGGTAGGGGAAGAATGCCCTCCTCACCTTCCACTGGGCTAAATGGCTGTGCCTAGGGCACCCAGGACTCTCTTCCTACTTCCCTGGCCCAGCTCTCCAGTAGGCTGGGTGGTGTCCAAGAAGATGCCCTCTGTCACTAGGTCTGGGCTGCAGCGTCTTGCCTGCCTGCCCAGCGTGTCTCTTCATTCATTCATACATCCTCCCACACACGCAAGAGTCACTGACGTATTTTGCACATTACGAATCCTACGTACTTTTTTTTTCTTCTTTTTCTCCTTTCCTCTCCCATATCCGCCCATCACTCAAAGAAAATTTAAATGTTTACATGTTAATCAGACCTATGTTTAGTTTTACCTGATGGACAAATGATGTGGGTTATTTTTTTTTTTCCCAATTTCTTCGCCTTAGTCCTCTGTCCCAACCTGTACCCATTTCTTCTCTGCTTCTAGCCATCCTAGTGGACCAGATCCTCTAATCTTAGCATCTCAAGCCCAGGGGTTGGGGGCATATTGGGTGCTATATTCACCACCAAATAAGAGAATACAGCACATGACCAGCCGCATCTCGACCGGGAAGATTCCTGTGGTCCTTCAGGATATCTCAGAAGCCATGTCCCAGAGACCTTCTGGTTTCTCTCCCGGGTGACCACAGACTGTTTGCAGGGGAGGCCACATACTGCAGTCATGGAATGGACACTGGGTTGAGTCCTGAGAGCTGAGTGATCACCCTTGGTCTACCTCTTAGGCCAGGCAGCCTTGGGAAGTAGTTCCTTCCATGCCATGAGAGTGGGCCAGGATGATCCTTGTGGCCCTTCCTAAGGAAGCAGCTGGGAGGTGTGGACATGAGGCCTGGGGAAGGCCAGGCAGCTCCCCCTTCCTGGCTGTCACTGTGATTCCAGGCTGGCAGCCTCCTGCTGACACGTGGGCACTAGCCCTGCCACAGGATGGGAACGTCTGCCCCTTCAGTGGACAGGACACTCTCGGCCTTGGAGGAATACACCTGGTTCTTAAAATTGCAAAGGGGAGAAAGTGAAACTTACAACTGGAACTCCAAGGAAGGTGTGAGGAAGATCAGAGCTCACGTTATGTTTGAAAACATGAACCTCAACACGAGGTTGCCAGGGTGATAAGAAGACAGCTTTGCCATTGTCAAATCACAGAGAAGCACAGATCATTTTGGTGAGGAACCAAAGAAATGTAGCCAAGAGGACAAAAAAGAAGCTGGTCTGGGAATTCTGGGGAAGCCGGCTGGGCCCTCCCCCAGCAGAGGGCGCCTGCGAGGGCCGGCGACGGGAGTCCCTCTGCGGAGAGCTTTCCAGGCAGCCTTCTGGGCCATTCATCTTCCTTTGCGAGATCACAAGCACATCTGGCCATCTGTAGAGTAAAAGGGAAGAGGAACATCTGAAAGCCCTTTCAAGTCAGAGAGTTTCCCATGAAGGCTCTCTGTGATCCAGGACACCTCCTCTCTCCATAGCCGTGTGTCACACAGGTCTCTGCCTCAGACCTCAAGATGTCCAGAGCAGCAGAGGACACAGGGCAGTTCGGAGAAAAGAGAATAAATCACAAGGCATGTGCTCCCCAAACGGCATCAAACATTTGTTTTTAATCTTCTGTGCGGAGAAATCTCAGCTGCCTGCAAAGTGGAGGCTGCTCCCAACCCTCCCCCCCCATCCAGACAACCCTCCGTCTCGGGATCTGCTGGCATTTGCTGTCCAGGCTCACTTGTTAGCGAGAAATGCATCCCTTCCCCATTGTTCAGTCGGTGAGCCCCAGCTACTCCCTGGGCTCCGGTCCCTGGTGTCAGGGCCAGTGCAGAGTCACAGCTGGACTCCCAGAGCAGAGATTTCTCCAGCTGGGAGGCCAGGATCTGAGGCGCTGTGCCCGTCTCTCCCTTTCCCTCCCAGCAGCTAAATCGAGACTCACTCTGCCTACCCATTTTCCTTCCAACCTAAAGGGAACGTTTTTTAAGAAGCAAAAAAGACGGCAGGAGCACGGGCTGAAGCACCGTCAGCCTGAATGCTGCTTCTCCAGGCTTCAGCTTCAAAGTCTTATGCTAGAAGATCTGCATCATGTCCTAATAAACAACTGGATGTGATCTAAATTTCCAGGAGTCATTTAGTAAATAATAGTCCATAAACAAGATAGAATGGCAGCTATGCTCACTGTGAACTGACCTTAAATAGGGAATAGTTGCTGTTATTTGAGAGTTCACCCTATCCGTTGTTTTGGACCCTGAGGGCACATTGGAGCCTCCTGGATCCTCACCGTGACTCCCAGGGAGCCTGCCTAGGTTCCGGGCGCTGGTGTCTCCTTTGAAGCTCTATGCATCTGAGTCTGAGAGCGGGGTGCTACTGCCAGGTCCTTTGCTAGGTGCTTAATGGCCACCAGAGTCACATTTTTACATGTGTCCTGGGTACATCAAATACAATGGACACCCCTCCCCTCAGCTCATCCCACCTCCCGTTTGGGCAAAGCAAGATGTGATACTGCTTATCTCTAATTTATTTATTGCACAAATATTTGTGAGGGTATTCTGATTATTCACAGCTCCATAGCAAACTGTCCCAAAACTCAGTGGAGGAAAACAACGAAATTATGCTCACAGATTCTGTGGGTCAAGAATTTAAACAGCACGATAGGGATAACTGTTCCCCTTTTCTGCATTTCCACAGTGGCGTTTCATCTGCAAAGATAAACACTGCTGTCTCCGGCTAGGGGTTGGAATCCTCTGGAGGCTTCTTTATGTACTTGTCTAGTGCCTTGGCTGGATGACTTGAAAGGTGGACTCAGCTCAGCGTTTCAACCATAGCCCCTATGCATGGCCTTTCTCCATGTGACTTGGGCTTCCTTACAGCATGGCGGCTTGAGGTTCCAGGAACAAAAATACTAGTGAGGAAGACAGAGGCTTTCTTGATCCAGCCTTGGAAGTAAACAGCTTTACTTCCACTGTACTATTACTGAAGTAATCACAAGCCCCCATAGATTTCAGAAATACTTTGAAGACAAAATTGGTAAGATTGAGCAATGGACTGAATATGGGGAATGGAAGAGAGGATTGTGGGAATGCTGGTGCTGGAACGTCATATGATACAGAAAGAGTACAAGAACACATGTGTATAATAATCCCAGTGCATATAGATGAGAACTGCATGCAATAAAGAAAAGGATGTTAAGGGGGTAACACTGCTTAAACCTCTACGCATTAAACCCATGCCCTAACAATCCCTGAAGATCATTGTCCCTGAACCCCTGCATGACTCAGAGAGCGAGTCTGCTTTCCAGACACCACATTCAGAAATCACTTTATATTCTGGCTCCGAGAAGGACAGTTACGTGAGCCTGTGGAGTTCCCCAGGCCTCGTATCATGGGGAAAAGATGGGGAACAGGCAGGGCCCACCTGTTTTGGGGACTAATCTATCTTCTGTCCTTTCTCTTTAGGCTTTTGATATTATTCGAGTGACACACGGCAGAGAGCACAGCCTGACTGAAGATTTGATTCTACTCTTAGAAGAATGTGATGCCAATATAAGGGCGTCCTAAGGGAACCTATCCCAGGGAAAAATGGCTCTCCCTTTCCTGAATGCCTTACTGAGGTCACACGCTGTCTACTTGGTTTGATGTGTGGACCACTCCTATTGGAAATGCTGCCCTGTGTTTATGTAGGTAAATAAGGGCAGACATATGGTTTGTAAACCACAAGAATCATTAGTTGTAGAGAAGCACAATTATAATAAATTCAAAAATGTGGCCGAAAATGCCATCTGGTAGTTTGTTTTCTTTGCTTACACACTGGCGATTTTATTGTTTAAGATCTCAACATTCAAGAGAGGAAATTCTATTCTAGGCATGACAGAATAAGTTACAACTTTCTCCTTGATATATATGTAGAGATAATTGGTTAAAAATCACTATTTTCACATTTGCTTCCAAGCAAAATGTTAATGTCCATTTTGGCAAGAAGCAGAATTGTGAGATGTTACCTTACTCGTTTTGATAAATGTGTGCATTAGTTACTTCCAAACGTATCTCCAATACAATAAGTTTTATCCTAAATCTTAGAAAATGGTCATTTTAGGTGTTATTAGAAAAAGATAAGAAACCTCAATGCCAAAAAAGAAAATGTTTTTTAAATGTCTCACAGCTCTTTGTGTAAATCTTTCTCACAAGGATGTTCTAACTCTTTGTGTATGCCATCTTTTTTTTTTTTCCCTGAAGTTTTTTCCTGTAATTTCTCCAATCTGTGGTTTGACATGTGAGCATGAGACACAGCACAAAGCTCTGGAAGCAGGGTGCGCGTGTCCCAGCTCAACTCAGACTTGCTTTCTTTCCTTTTTCCTTTTTTGTCACGTCCCAATTATTTGGCCTGCCTTTCTGCTTTCCCCATGGAGGGGAAGAAATCGTAGCCATCGCTGCAATTCTCCGTAGTACTTCTTAACCTTTTTTGGTGTGATAGAACATACAGTCACTTTGGATCTATGGACCATCGTTGTAGAGAAACACAGTCTTCTATCGGTATCCATGGAGGATTCATTCCGGGACTACCTGGATGCCAAAGTCTGTCGGTGCTCAAAGTCCTTGATATAAAACGGTACGTTATTTGCTTAGAACCTGCACCCATCCTACCGCACACTTTGAGTCATCTCTGTATTCCTTGTAATATCTAATACAATGGAAATGCTGTCTGAAGGTATAATGCGTTTATGGAACATGGAGTAATGACAGCAAGAGTCTGTACTTGTTCCGTTGCAGGTGCAGTTTGATTTTGAATATTTCCAGTTCATGATTAGTTGAGTCCACAGACGCCAACCCTGCTGCAGGGCAGGCCACTGTGCGTAGGAACAGTTTGCTTTGGGGATCAGGGACGGCTGTGGAGCATCGGTGGATTCCCTGGGATCCTTCAAGTGAAAAACGGACTTCTGCCTTTCAAAAACACCGGTGGGCATTGCACTGGTGCCTCATTTAAAATTCTTCAAGGAAAAAAACAAGCTAAAACAGAAGGTAGAGGTAATAACTTTGAGGCTAAACCAGCGGAATTCACTGATAGAAGCCCGTGTTTGCCAATTTTCTGAATGAAATTTATCAGTCAGTGATGATCCTGGATTAAGAGATTTGCCTTCACGCCTCCTAGAGAAAGCATGAGAGGCTTTTAAATCCCTCTCAGCCAGCTTCCAGTTTTCTAAGAGCAACTGGCCCTGCCTGCATCAACTTTTAATAAAAAGCAAACATTTAAGCAAAGACAAACATTTACCAAACAACTTTACAGCAAAATAATTTTGGAGAAAGGGGAAAAGGGATGGAGAGCATAATTTAAAATCCATGTCAGCAGTGGCTAAGGATTTATTGCTAGCCCGGCCTCCACGACTGCTATTTCATTAATCCATAGTCATTGTAGCGGCAGGCTTTTTTCACATCAGTAACTTGACGTTATTAGTTGCTCTTCTGGGATGAGAGCACATTTAAACTGAAAATGAACACGCTGGGCATAATTTATAGCCATGCCACATGAATGCCAAGAGTGCGGGGGATGAAGGCTGCCTGGGAAGCCTGCTCATGATGGCCGTTCGGGACCTGCTTCCTCCAGCCGGGCAAGACAGCTGGGCGGGCAAGGACGCAGCCAGACAGCCGCAGACCACAGAGGCCGCTCAGCCAGCCTCACACTGGGGGCCCACCCCTGAGTTAGGTCTTGAAAATGCTTTTCTGGCCCAGTCGGGAATTGATCCTCTGCTCACCCAGAGTAGCCCTCTGGGATTTCACAGGGAGAAGATTCTGGGCTCTGTCTGTGGAGTATGGGGTAATCCTCCTGATGGGCAATCGTGGGTGGAAGCTTTAGGAAGACAACACAGCCCTCCTTTCCCCTCAGGCCTGTAAGAAACAGAACTGCCTGAGAAGACCCAGAAACACTGCCCTTACCATGGGACACGCCCTTAACTTTTTGAGGTTTGTAAACATCAAAATGCTATTGGGGCAAAGTCAGTGTATTCAAAACCAATTTGAAACATACTCACGAATACTTCTCTGCCTTTCAGGTTTAGTTCGGCACTCTCCCGTCCCCTCTGGCAAGGGAATAAATTTTGTTCATCCTCTGAAGCCTTTTGTTTATTTCAGTCATTTTTATTTCTTACCCATCCTCAGCCCCTTTGCAGACCCCCAGAGCTGGTGCAGACCTGCCGGAGCAACCTTCCCAAAGTACCTATTTCATCATTTCTTACAACCCCCTGCTCCAAAGCTTACAGTGGCTCCCTATTGCCACTCAGATCCAGTGTTCGGACTGGCATTCGTGGCTGGAGACTACCCAGACTACACTTCACCCCTTGTGAGCCTGCCTCCTAGCTGGACTGGCCTCCCCAGCACGACCTCTTGGCGCCCTCTTCTTCATCGGTCCCTTGTTTTGTTCATACTAAGTTCCCCTTCTTTATCTATCTGTCTAAATCACATCTACTCTCAAAGGTCTAGTCCAAACCTTTTAGTTTTTCTTTTTTTAAATTCAAATGTGTTATAATCTATAACCATTAAGTATTTTGATGATCAACTCCTCATAGCTTTGGCTATTAGATTATTCAAATTGAGTCCTTTGTCTGACTTGTTTCTATCACGTTCGAAAAACCCTTTTTCTTTAGGACACAGTAAGATGTTCCAGGCCCAGTTTATACTTGTCTGCTTTAGACATGAAACCAGACATTTCCCCAAGGAGCCCTGATTTCTTTTAGTAAGGGATGATATTTCGAAACCTTGACCTGGGCACTGTATCTGCTCATTGCTACCAAGGTGTCATTGCTTCCTAGACCCTTTAGTCCCAGCTACTTGGGAGGCTGAGGCAGGAGGATCATTTGAGCCCAGGAGCCC
>CAUYQV010050021.1:0-11166 GCA_963574575.1 Galagoides demidoff | reverse complement strand
TTCCTCCTAACTTGAGTTTTTCTCTTGTGTGGCTGTGTATTAGTTTATCCACTGCTTCATATTAGTGTTGAGAACATTGGATACTTGCTTTTCCATTCTTGCCATACTCTACTACAAAGAATGTGTTTCAGCTCCATTCAGGTTAATACAAAAGATGTAAGTGCTCCATCTTTTTATGGTTGAATAGTGTTCCCTGATACACGTATACCAGACTTCAGTGATCTATTCATGTGTTGATGAGCATTTAGGCTGTTTCTGCATCTTAGCAGTTATAAATTGAGCTCTGATAAAACATCTAGTGAAAATATCCTTATGATAAAATAGTTTTTTGTTTGTTTGTTTTGGGTAGATGCCTAATAATGGAATTGCAGGATCAGATGAGAGGTCCAGTTTGAGTTCTTTGAGGATTCTCCATACTTCTTTCCATAGAGGCTGTATTAGTTTGCAGTCCAACCAACAGTGTAAAAGTGTTCCCTTTTCTCAGATTTGTGTCAGCATCTGCAGTGTTGGGACTTTGTGATGTGGGCTATTTTCACTGGACACTGACATTTTAATACCATATCCAAAAATTAACTCACAGTGAATTGAAGACTTAAATGATAAGAAGAGCTAACTTGATGAAACGCCTAGGATTAAACATAAGAGGAAAGCTTCAGGACATTGTGGGTCCTGATAATTCCTGCTGGTGGGGCCCGAGGGATAAAACCCAATATTGTGAATCTTGTATGGAAAAGTGTTGGCTTAAGGGGACATGCAGAGATCTGAATGCCTCTTTGACTTTGAACAGGCCTGAGGCTTTGAGGCAGTGATCAGGACTGTGACTGTTGCTTGAGCCCCAGAGAAGGCTCAGCCCCACCAGTATAGGATCCTACACCTTCCCTTCAGCCCCCTTTCTGGATCCTAACTTCCCTTCTATATGTCCTTTGCAGAAAGGATCAGGACCGACAGGACAGCCTGTGAGGGTTCAGGTTCTATTTTCAATGGGCAATCTCAAGATATGTAAAGAAAAGTTAGGGAATTTCTCTTCTGACCCTGGGAAATTCACAGAGGAATGTGAATACCTGGCTGTTGTTTTTGATTTGACCTGGAAAGATGTGTGTGTCTTACTCTCACATTGATGTTTGTAGAAGAGAGAAACAGGATTTGGGCAGCTGGTCAGGTCTAAGGGGACCAACTCCATTCCCTAGTCAACACACCTACCTGGAAATCAACACACCTACCTGGAAATCAAACAGTTCAAGAGGGTCCAGGGTAGAATCACCAACTGGGTCAAAGAGGATCCCACCTTTGCAACCACATGCTAGTGTCTTTTATAAGGACATGGAAGCTATTCAGGTAAAACCACTCAAGTATTAACCATCATGACCTTGGATTAGACATCCGTTTCTTAGATATGACGACACAAGCAACAAAAGAAAAAATAAGGAAAACAAGTCTTTTAGAAAATTAAGAATGTCTGTCCAGCAAAGGACACCATAGGTGGTTCAGGGAAAGGAGCAAAGCCCAGCAATATTCAGAGAAAGAATCACTGAAGCTGTCAGAAGGTATAAAACAAGGACTCAGATCAGCCAAGGCAGAAACAGTGATTAACACACGATTGAGATTGACACCTCTGACTGTGATAACCCATAGGAAACTCCAGAAGTTGGCCTTGGGCCCCCAGACATGTCCCAGCCTCCATCAGTGGCCTCCACTGTCCCCAACAACCAGGATCTGTAGCACAGGGGAGTGACAAAAGGCCAGGTTATTGGGGGGTGGCTTTCGTAGCAATGTCCTCCCCAGACACTCACTCCAAGGTAAGACTCTGTCTCATAAAAACCAACAACAACAACAACAAAAGAAAAACAAAAACAAATGCTGAAACTATGTGTAGGCTCCTATGCCATTCTAATAACAAGTTTCAGACTGAATGTAAACAACCACCATACAATACTACACAACCTGACTTGGGAGTGGATGATAGTGACATAGGACAGAGACTGCAGCTTGTAGGCTGATCTCCTGCTGCTGCTGCTCCTCCCCACCCGTGGGGCCCTCTACACTTGGTGGAGGGGTTACTGTCATGACATAAGTCAGCCTTCTGACCCCTTCCTCCAGCCCAGCTCCTCACCCTTCACACAGGGCAGAGGCTTCAGCACGTTTTATTACACATGGTCAACCTCTACTTTCTTCTCCTGAGCTCCAAATCATGAACGTGGCTCTGGTTGGCCACCTCACAGCAATTATGAATGATGGACAAGCAGAGAAGTCAGTGAGAGGGTAGTTCTCCATCATAATGTCATCCAGATAATTCAAAATAGGCGGATGTTAGATTCATGTTAAAATGAAAACAAACCAATTTTGAAATTCTCACAAGGGCTTTTGAATATGCCTCTCCGGAAACTGAGGGTCCACAGACTCCCTTAGGAGAGACACAGACTTAAAGCTGGCTTGCCTGGCTCTACTTCTGGGCTGGAGAAATCAAGGCCTAGAGAATTATGGGAACCTGCCCTTCCCTCTCTGATCTCTCTAACCTCCATCAGCTGACTTCCCATTAGTATAAGGAAGAAGTGTCCCTGCCACAGATGTCCCCACACCGGGGCCTCCTCTGGAATAAACTGAGCTGCTCTCCCACAGAGAGCTTTGAGCACAGTTGTCCACTACTCAGCGGGGATGGAGTAAAGGAGGTGTGAGCACTGGCTGATGACTGTGCTCTGATGGGGCCAGACTTGCCAGCACCAGGGGAGCTGGTTAAAGGTAGAGAATCAGCATCCTCTTCTTCTAGGAAGAACATCTGGGGAAGTCTGGAGGGGGCCTTGGGCATCCATCTCTGTAACTAAATAATTCTGCTCCCCACAGAAGGATAAAAAACATTGGCCCAGATGATCTTCAGAATTCTTTCTGATCCTAGAGGGCTGGATTCCAACACAAGCACCATCATCATCAAATAGCTGTCATGTGCTGAATTCATCATCTACGCCACGTACTCTGCTGAACACCTTCCATACATGATTGCTGTAGGCCGTGAGGTGCACTATTACTATCATCCCCATGTTGGCCAGACAAGACAGCTCTAAGTCTGAGGAAACTGAGGCTAAGGGAGGGAGGGTCCTCATTTTCCTAAGATCATACAGCAAGAGGCTGAGCCGGGACTCAAAGCTGGGTCTGTTGCCCTAGCGACCTTTGCAGTATTTCATATCTGACTCTGCCCCTACCTGGCCAAGTGTCTAGGGAGACTCTCATGCCTGCCTTGGCTCTCAATTCCTTCATCCATGGAATGGACTGTCACTTTGCACCCTGCCCCACACTCTGGCCATGAGTCCACAAACAGGGTTGATGGTTCATCATGGCAGTCAGAGGCCACTGGCAGCAGGAGGAGTGAGGTGCTAATTTTCCAGTCCTCAGGCCCGTGTCCCAGCCCCTCCCAGTCAGGGGGCTTCTTCTCTACCCACTCCGCCCACCACCTTCCAGGAAAACACTGAATCACTGGCCTGGGTGAGGCCCGCCTGGTGCATAGCAGTGGGAAGGTTGGGATGGGGACGGCACCCACTTAGATGAAGCTGGTGTGTATGTGTGTGTGTGTGTAGGGGGGTGCATTCTTGGCAGGGCTGGGAATTGGTGGGTAAAGACGAAAAGGGAATTGCGACAATTATATTAATCACCTACTATGTGCCAGACACTCAGCCAGATGCTGAGTAAGCAACCTAACCCCTCAACATCCCAGTCTCCTCTTGTGGAAAATGAGGTTGGTATAAGGAGTCTCTGAGATTCATTCAGTTCTTCATTTATCAAACCAGTATCCATTGAGGGCTTTCCAGGGGCCACACATGGTTCTAGGAAGGCAGGTGATGGGACAAATATCCTTCCTTTGTGGGGCTGACAGTGTGGTAAGGAAGGAAGACAGATTAAATAAGTCAATTAAAGAAGTCAAAAAATAACTGTATAATGTAAAATTGGGGAGTGCTGATAAATCCTTGGAAGATAAATAAAACCAGGGTAAAAGAGAATATCGAGCCCCACAAGGGGAAGGATGTTCAGAGCCACCTCCCCAGAGGCAGTGAGGGGGGATGTGGTCTTCTGCTTGAGGGAAGCAAGGGGTGACCTATAAGCTATCTGGGGGAAGGGTGTTACCAGCAGTGAAGAAATATAAAGGGTCCACCTGGGGGCCTGGCACATAGTAGGTACGCAATAAATGGTGCATGTTCTCACAGTTCAGAGGGAGGTGCCATTTCCTTATTTTACAAGGTAGACGCTTCTGTGTTCCTGCTGCTCCCCAATTATGGGAATGGGGTCCGCAGGTCCCAGTTTCTTGTTCCCCCTGCTTCCATCCCAGGATAGAGGACCTGGAGACCGACAGTTCCAAGAAGGCAGGAGGAAGAAGAGCTGGGGCAAGAGGCTGCCTGACCTCCCCCAGCCTGACACACAGTAGGAGGCTCCCCAAGCAGACACTGCGGTGCCAGTTGTGGGGGTGCGGGGGGAAGGCTGGACAGCCACAGAATAGCAGAGGCTCACCTCACTTGAGAGGACCCACATGGGACTGGGTCACCTGCTCAGGTGCCTTGGGTGCCTTGCGCATCTGCAGGACAGTCTATAGGTCTTTACATCAGACATACGGATGGCTTCTGCTGCCTTCTTTCCAACTCCTCTTTCTGACTCTTCTCTTTCCCCAGGCTGGTTACCCAGGATCATTTGGACATCACAGAGTGTGGCAGTCATGGGCTTTCCTCTAGAGGTGCTCACATCAGGGGAGGGGACAGATCAACACACAGGTATAGGCGAGGCAGTGTGGCAGGTACTGTGACACCATGCAGGGGCTGAGGAGCTCGATATCCAGGGAAGGACGTGGCCAGGGACAGCTTCTGGAGGAGGCGAAATGAAGCTCTGAGGGTTCCTCATCGCTCAGGTCTCAGAACGCATGTCTGTGCTTCAGGGAGGCCTGCTGTGGCCCAGGTACCAGGGGTCCCCACACACTGCTCTCTGTCCCAGCTCGTTATTTAATTTTCTCCTGAACACCATCCCTACATGAAAGTACTTCTTTCCTTCTTCTATTCAACAAAAGTGATGTGCTCAGTACAGGGCTCCAGAAGCATCAAACACTTTAGTACCAAAAGCTTTCCCTAGAGTGTGTTGTTAAAGTTTTCCTATAAACACAAATAAAGAAAACAAAGGAACCCAACACTAATAAGTCCCCACAACCCCATCCCTGGGGACCTGTTGGTGGAGATAACCTTACCCATGATGTCATTTCTTGATTGGTGGCAGCACCAACTGATGGCCATGACCTTCCCTGAGGGGACCCCATATGGAGTGGAGCCTGGAGGCTTCTGGGAATGGTGCTGAGTGAAGATGGGACCTCTAGGTACCGTACAACCGACGGTCCTAGGGGGCCAGACACTGTCAAAGTGCAGTCTGGAATCCAGGTCCAATAGGTATTTATGGAAATTCAGACAAAAAAGTATAAGGAAAAAGTTACAGAAAATGTTACAAAGTTCAGCAGCATGTGCAGACATGACTGTTTACCTGGGTTAATTTATCCTGGTAGGGGAGCATGTATTTTGACGTCTGCAGTTTGTGGTCTGACGGGCATCTTCTTTAGCTACTATTATCCAGCTGCATGATTTATCTTGTGCCGTTGTAACTGTTGCTACTGCCCTGTTCTTCTGCTGTGGATATGACTGCAACTTTGTTGCAGTTTCATATGCCTTGTTCTGTGTCACATGTCGGTGACTTTTGCCACTGTCCTGACAACCTGTTCTCTCCGCACTTCTTGAGATGGCTCTGTTATGCGTTTCCCACACATATAATTTATGGTGCATGATGTTTTACTTTGTCTCAGTCACAATCAGAGCAAGCAAACTTAATAATTCTTGCCATGATTACACATTCGTCCATGATCATTGATAACATAAAAAGAAACAGTAAATATCATTTCATAAAAAGAACAACTGGAATTGCTCTCCCACACTCTCTGGTGATTTAATTTTACAGATGTGGAAACGGCACTTGCTATGCTCCTGGCAGTGTGCTAAGCATTCTACATGTAGCATCACAAACCTCACAACAGCCCTGGGTGGTAGAAACCATTACTATCATCAGTTTACAAAAAAACTGAGACAAGGTGGGATTTAAATAATTTTCTCAAGGTCACAAACATAATACATGATGGAGCCAGAATTTAAACCCCTCCAGAGTTCTCATTAATAGCAGCATCTGATTGGACAGGATGCTTGTTGGTTTTTGTCACTGGGGCCCCTGAGATCTAGGCAGCCTTTCCATAGGTGTCCTGCAGGGGGCGCCAAAGCTCCCGGCTGCCTGCGCACCTGCCCAGGTATGCTTGGTTTGCCTGCGAGTGGAATCCCACCTTCTTTTCCCTTGATCCAGGCATGGGGAGGCAGATGATGGGACAAATAGGAAGAAAGATTCTGGGTTAACATGATTCTGCCAAAGAAGAACCTTTTGTGGGGGACCTCTTTAAGTCATGAAACATCTATTACACTTGGTTTCAAGTCCTGGAATGAATCAGATACAATTCTATCTTTGGGGGAGTTCCCAGTTGAGGGAAGGATCGAGGCTGTAGGGGTACTTTGGAGTCAGATTATAAAAATCTTTGGGTAACAATACTGACTCTTTTCAGCCCTGCTGCCCCTGCCTTCTCCATGAAGTCAGCAAACTCCTTTCTCTTCTCACTCTGATTAACTCCCTACCTCTCAGGCCGTCTTTCTCAGTCACCTTTAATGGCTCCATTTCCCAGCTGGTTATTTATTTATTTTTGCAGCTTTTGGCAGGGGCTGGGTTTGAACCCGCCACCTGTAGCATATGGGCCAGCGCCCTACTCCTCTGAGCCACAGGTGCTGCCCCACCAGCTGGTAATTTAAATCACACTGACTTTCTGGGGAACTGCATGGGGCTTTCCCCTGTTATCCTTCTCCAGCTCCTGGGTGTCCTGCCTACGCCTTGGTTTGAGTGCCTGCCCCAGGTTCTCTCCACAGCCCCAACTTCCCTTCTGAGCACCAGTCGCCCCCTCAGTGACCTACAGACACTTCGGACTCAGCATGTCCAAAACCAAGTTCATCTCCCTGAGACCTCCCGGGGGTCCTTCTCCATGTTATCCTCACCAGCCACATTCTCTCATAGTGTTGCCAGACTTCAGAAGTCCACCTGCCCGTCACCCATGCCAATCAAAAGAGAGGCAGATGAGAGATCAACAGAATAAATAAAGTTTCACTTTATTTACAGAAATGCCAGCAATTCTGGAGAGCAGCGAGGATGTCTCCTCAAAGAACTGCTCTGCTGTCTTCCTTTGTTATTTTTATACTCTCACAGCAAAAGTAAACATTAGCAATATTATCAATCATCATAGTATACACTAAACAGATCCCCCTATAGGTTACAAAGTTACAAAATATTCTCCTAATTTCAAGTGGTCATTTTGTCAAAGTATTCCCACTTTAGACTTAATTTATAGTTAGTACTTTACTAAGTGTACTGGGTCCCTGAGTGACACCACAGGCCTCGCGGCATCCTGTCCCCTAACTCCATCTATGACAGAAGGCCCTGCAACTGAATAAGCAACTCCAGATGGTGGCACAGGGGCTCATCTGGCCCTGCAAGGGCCTATCCTGCAGTACCCTGCGTGTAATGGCTATTTAGGGTAACAGCGGCCTCCATCAAAGAGGATGCTGTCCTCAAGGCCTTGCCCATCCTGCCTTCAAACCAGCGCTCAGATCCACCCTCTCCTCCCCTTGCTGTCTGCCAGGCTGGGCCTTTTCCCCTTGGATAATTTTTGAGACTTCCTGACTTTTTCATTTCTGCCCCTATTCTGTCGTTTTAAAACAGTGGGGAAAAAAAAGGGGGTAAATAATTATAATAATAAATTTTATTTAGCTCACTATATCCCAAATATTATCATTTCAATAAGTAAATGATATAAAAATATTAATGAGATTTTTCTTTTTCTTTTCACTGCGTCTTAAAATATGCTGCACACCTGAGTTCAGAGGAGCCACATTTCAAGTGCTTCGTGGCTGGTGGTTGGGGATCTAACCCTCCTGCCTTTTCAGCCTCCTCCTGCTACACCTTCCCGAGTTTCAGTTTCCTAGTCGGTCGTCCACCTGCATCACAATTTTTGCCGTCGTGTGACCCTCTCCCTCCTTTTTGCTCTATGCCTTTGCCCTTGCTGATCCTGGTGCTTGGCACGCCCTTCTGCGCCTGAACTTGAATTCATCTGTTAAACCCAGGAGCGATGGTTTCTAAAGTTCTTTCCTTCCTGTTTTGTTTCTCCCTCTACTAGGACCTTGTGTGCATTTCAAATATAGTGCCGGGTGTGTTATATTCCTATTATTCACTTTAGGGGTCTTCTCTGTCACGGGGGCATTGTAAAGACAAGGAGACGTTTTGGCCACTCTGTGGCTCCCAGTAAGTGTGCAGATGAGTGAACAGGGGAGTTAGTACCCTGAAGCCTGCTTGAATGTTGACCTTGGGTTGCTCAGTTTTTCTCCAACTCCACGAGGATCCTGCTCCATTCCTCACTGTTGTTGCCCCTTGACTTTTGGAGTTTGAGCAGCAAAGTCTGCACTTAGCTAGGCTTTCTAGGTCTCTTCGTGTGCTGTTTTTCGTTTTCTACCTACATTCTCATCTACTTCCTGCATCATCCAATATGCATGCTCTGATCCTTATCAAATGCCGAGCAGCATTGAGAAGCCAAATAGGTTGGTTAAACACACACACGCACGTACACATACACTGCCTGCACACCCCACCCATCCTTCAAATGAAGGGCTACATAGGCAAGATACATCAAAAATGAAACAAAGCAAAACGAACAAAAAACATTTGCTGTTTGGGGCAATCCAGAATACCATCCTCTCTAGCGGCTGTTATAACCTGTTCTTGGAAAATGAAGGGATGGGGTAATGCAGCTTAATAAATTAAAGAATTTCTCTGGTCTGTCTTTCCAACCACCTGCTGTAGTGACTCAGGAACCGTGGAGCAGGTGTTGTGGCAGCATCTGGGACGTATGTCACGGTCGGTATGGCTTCAGTTCCACTTCCAGCACTCCCTAGCCTCACAGTGGGTTCAGGGGCTGTACCGCCCCTCAGGGAGGTTCTGAGGATTAACCAAGGTGCTGTGGGCCTGAGATGAGGCGCCCGGACACCAGAGTTGTGGCATCTCCTCTGGTGACAGTCATAAGAGTCTGCCTTGCTTTACTTGGAGTGATCTTAGCTTTGGAGCTTTTCCAGGGCCGAGTCCGGGAATTCTTTGGGATCCGGATTGCCTGGATTAATTTCTCCCTGAATTTCGCCGAGCTTTGTGTTTGGTGACATCTAGTGGTGGGATGAGGTCATGGTCAAAGCGGAGAGGAACGTGCTGGGGTTGGTTTGTCCCTGGTCACCCTTTACATACGTCTGCCTGGGCTCCATTCCTGAAAAGCTGCCTCCTCTTTCTGTCCCGGTTTCTCTGCCACCTTTGCCTTCACGTGTCTGCAGCTCAGTCTGTGCGGGGACAGGCAGCATCCCTGCCTGACATTCCTCAGCAGTCTGACCCAACTGATGCCCGCCCCATCACCTCTCCCCCAGAAGGGCGGCGACTAGAATTAAGGAACTGGGGTCCGTGACTCCCACTGTGCCCCTTTCTGGTAGGAGCTGCTCCCTTTACCTGGAAGCCCGTCGTCTCCCTCTGCCTGGTAACGTCACAACCCACGGGCCTGCAGCTCCGTGAACCTGCCCCGCTTCTCTTAGACCCAGTCGGGCCTCAGGGTTCTTCTTATGTCCCTTTAACTCTTCTTTCATCCTTTCATTTAGGCAACATTATTTGCTGAAAACCCGCTACAAGTCAAGCACTTATTTCACTGAATTTTAGTAAGACACTCATGAGCCGGTGTCACCAGTAAACCGTGAAGTCTCCCCCGCCCACTGTCCCTCTTCCCTCTCTCACTGTCTCTCTGCCTCCTTTTATATTCCAGGTGCCAGCACACAACGGACACACAGCATGTTCTGAATACTTATTTTAATGGTTTATTTCAGTGCGATTCACACAAGAGTCACACATGCAGAAAATGGCAGCCCCCTTGACACTTAAGATAGTATCTCTGGCTGGTCAAAAATGGCCTTCACATTATGCCCTAGGTAACCATGTACTTGACCAAAAATAAGAATGGAACACATCTATGGCTAGTTGAACTTAAGTAGATAGTTGAAGGAATATTGCAATAGATTTTTTGTGTGGTGGGAGTAGAAGAACAGAAGGTATAATATGGACTTTAATCATTGCACCCTGCTTAAAAAAAATCAATTAATTTCACATTCCCCAAATACAGTGATCTTCAGTTTATTGCCTGGACTTTAATTATTAAACAAAAAATCTGTATTAGGGTGGAAATTTGTATGCAGGCTTGAGAAAATTGTCACACAAAGATTAGAATATAAAGACATAAAAATTTTATTTTACCTTAAGGATTAGTTTTAAAAGAAAGAAGGTTTATTTTACTTCCCAGAGGGGAGAGGGGAACAGCATAACAGAAGGAACCAGAAGTGTTGGTGTGAAGGGTAGGGCATTGGGCATTTTATTAGGAACAGAAAAAAAAAAAAGAAAAGAAAAAGATAAAAAGTGATTGTTGCCAATTGATAGCAACAAGGGTTGCTGGTTTTTACTTTTTCTTTTTTTTTTTTCTCTTTTCTCTGTAAGCCCAGCTTATCAGAGTCTTTGAAATGTGATCTGGTGAGAGCTGGAGCAGACAGCTCGTACCCTGCTGTCCACTTAGGGCCCTTCCAGGCTATGAAACAAACTCTCAAATAAAACAAGTCCTAAGTGGTTGATCAAACAAAAGGGCAGTTGTGTTGTGAATTCCTCTTCCAAGGGGCAATTATGTTCTGTGAGCTGATTCCTCTTACTTTCTATTTGATAATTTATCTTTTTCTGTTTGCTAATTTATTAGCAAGACTGTCCTTTCAACCTTGAGAATTTCCCATCAATGTATGTTATTTAAAAATGATCTGTGTTCTACTTTAGTAATAAGTTATTTTCTTTTTCTTTCTTTTCTTTTCTTTCTTTTTTTTTTTTTAGACAGAGCCTCAAGCTGTCCCCCTGGGTAGAGTGCCATGGCATCACAGCTCACAGCAACCTCCAACTCCTGGGCTCAAGCGAGTCTCCTGCCTCAGCCTCCCAAGTAACTGGGACCACAGGCACTCG
>CAUYQV010050018.1:0-26208 GCA_963574575.1 Galagoides demidoff | reverse complement strand
TAATTGTTAGCTATCTTAAGAAAGCTATAATTCAAATGGAGCCCTAGACTATGGGGAAAGGGGAGGGGAACAGGGGAGTGGGGGAGGATGGGTGAAGAGAATGATATTGTGGGGATCACGCCTATAATTTATCCTATTAGGGTACATGTGAATTTGTCTAAAGGTTGAATATAAATGTTTTAACATAACAATAATGAGAAAGACATGATGGCTATGTTAGCCACTTGGATGAGAGTTTTCCAAACTGCATATAGAAGCAACACACTGTATCCTATGAGAGAATTAATGCACACAATTATGATCTAATAAAAAACAAATTAAAAAAAAAAGAATCAACATTGTTAAAATGTCCATACTACCCAAAGCAATCTACAGATTTAATGCAATCCCTATTAAAGCACCTCTCATACTTTAAAGATCTGGAAAAACTAGTACTTCATTTTATATGGAAAAAGAAAAAAACTTGAATAGCCAAGACATTACTCAGAAATAAAAAGAAATCAGGCAAAGTCATGCTACCAGACTTCAGACAGTATCTATAGTGATCAAAACAGCATGGTACTGGCACAAAAATAGAGAGGTAGATGTGTGGAACAGAATTGAGAACAAAGAGATGAAGCCAGACACTCATTGTCATTTGATCTTTGATAAGCCAATCAAAAATATAAATTGTGGGTCTATCAAACATAAAAATTGGGGGAAAAACTCTCTATTTAACAAATGGTGCTGCATGAATTGGCTGGCAACTTGTAGAAGACTGAAACTGGACTCACACCTTTCACCTCTAACAAAAATTGACTCTCACTGGATAAAAGACTTAAATTTAAGACATGAAACTATAAAGATTCTTGGAGAGAGTGCAGGTGAAACACTTGAAGAAATTGACCTGGGAGAAAACTTTATGAGGAGGACCCCCCAGGGTATTGAAGCAATACCAAAAATACATTACTGGGATCTGGTCAAACCGAAAAGCTTCTGCACAGCCAAGAACACAGTAAGTAAAGCAGGTAGACTGCTCTCAGAATGGGAGAGGATATTTGCAGGTTATGTTTCTGACAAAGGTCTGATAACCAGAATCCACAGAGAACTCAAACTTAATAAGAAAAAAACAAACGATCCAGTTTCCTGGTGGGCAAGAGACTTGAACAGAAGCTTCTCTGAAGAAGACAGGCGCATGGTCTACAGACACATGAAAAAATGCTCATCATCTTTAATCATCAGAGAAATGCAAATAAAAACCACTCTGAGATACCATCTAACACCAGTAAGATTAGCCCACATCACAAAATCCCAAAACTGCAGATGTTGGCATGGTTATGGAGAAAAGGGAACTCTCTTGCATTGCTGGTAGGAGTGCAAGCTAATGCGTTCCTTCTGGAAAGAAGTTTGGAGAACACTCAGGGATCTAAAAATAGACCTGCCGTTTGATCATTATTCTTTTTATCCCTGCATGTCAGTCACTATGCGAGGCCGTGTCTCTCAGGACGCCCCTTCTCACCCAGGTGTTCATCCCCTTGTGGCACTGGATGTCCCCCTTTCCCTCCCTTTTCCCTTCTTCTCTTAGCCCTGCAGTCTCAGATGGGGCTGCTTTCTCTCTCTGGGCCTGCCCTCCAGTCCCATTGCTCCTTTTGCTCCCTGTTGACATTTCCAGACCATTCTCCTTCTTTCCTCATTGAGGAATCTGGCGCTGGGGTCGCTTATCATCAGAGGATATCACTTACTGCACATTTTTTTTTTAAATTTCAGATTGATACAAGGGTGCACACAATTAGGTTACATTGTTTGCATTTGTTAGGTGAAGTCCAAGTGATACAGGATTCCCCCACTCAGGGCTGGACAGGGATCCCCCCATTCTCTAGGCCCAAGTGAGCACAGAAGTCAGAATCCCTATCTCTAGGCACAAACAGGCTGCCCTTCCCGGGCCATACCCTCTGGTCTCTAGCAAGGTTATGAACAAAGCAGCCTAAAACATTTTGGGTAGTTCCAACTTGAGGAGGGAGAACACGCCCTCTCCCTTCCCTGAGATAAAAACTGCAAGGACCTGATAACCTTACCCTAGGGTAGGAGGGACTGCATTCAACTTTGAAAAGATGTTTTTCCACCTGCCAAGTCCTGGCAAAATGTACTGTAGACCCTTAGACAAAGGGCCCATGAGAGAGACTTCTGACTTGGGCCTTCCTTTCTACCAGCAGCTCTGGTGCTTTTTACTCCTTCTGTATTCCCTTCTGTCTCATAAAAATCCTGTCTTCCCACTCATCTGTGGTCCATGGGTTCATTCTTCAAATCCCTGAGACCAAAGACCTACTGAGGAAGGAATTCCAGTAACACAAGTTGTAGTTGAGCCCTTCACCCAAGCGGCGTGCAGTATACCCCTACCTGTGCCCATTAGGTGAGAGTACACCAATCCTCCTCACTCCTCCCCTGCCTCGGTCCCTCCTCCCCCTGCACTACTTTAACATGGCTGTGTTTTTCTCTTGTGTGAGGGTGTAGTTGCTCATCTACTGGTTTCTTTTCTTTTCTTTTCTTTCTTTTTTTTTTTTTTTTTTGAGACAGAGTCTCAAGCTGTTGCCCTGGGTAGAGTGCTGTGGTGGCACAGCTCACAGAAACTTCAAACTCTCAGGGTTAAGCAATTCTCTTGCCTCAGCCTCCCAAGTAGCTGGGATTATAGGTGCCTGCCACAATGCCCAGCTCATTTACTGGTTTCGTATTAGTATTGAGTACATTGGATACTTACTTTTCCATTTTTGTGATATTTTACTAAAGAGAATGTTCTCCTAGTCCATCTAGGTAAATACAAAAGATGTAAAGCCTCCATCTTTTTAATGGCTGAATAGTACTCCATGGTATACATGTACCATGATTTTTTTTTTTTTTTGAGACAAGAGTCTCAAGCTGTCCCCCTGGGTAGAGTGCTGTGGCATCACAGCTCACAGCAACCTCCAACTCCTGGGCTCAGGTGAGTCTCCTGCCTCAGCCTCCCAAGTAGCTGGGACCACAGGTGCCCGCCACAATGCCTGGCTATTTTTTTTTTTTTTTTGGTTGCAGCTGTCATTGTTGTTTGGCGGGCCTGGGCTGGATTCGAACCCGCCACCTTTGGTGTATGTGACTGGCGCCTTAGCCACTTGAGCCATAGGCGCCGAGCCGTACCATGATTTAGTTATCCACTTGTGAGTTGATAGGCACTTACACATTCTTGTTGCAGTCATCCACCAGCTCCTGGTTCATGCTCTTCCATTCCCTGAGGACTTAAATTCCAAGTTCACTGTCACACTGCAGCACTATCTGTGTTATAATTCTTGGTGATTTTCTTTCTTTCTTTCTTTCTTTTTTTTATTAAATCATAGCTATGTACATTAATGCAGTCATGGGGTCCAGTGTGCTGGTTTTATATACAATTTGAAATATTTTCACCAAACTGGTTAACATAGCCTTCATGGCATTTTCTTAGTTATTGTGTTAAGACATTTGTATTCTACATTTAGAAAGAGTCACATGTACCCTTGTAAGATGGACCATAGGTGTGTTCCCATCAATCACCCTCCCTCCACCCATCTTCTTGGTGATTTCCATAACTGTCTCCATTACCCTGTCCTCTCACTCCTTTACAGTCCTCCCCGACAGCATTTGACCTACTGTCTCCTGTCACCCTCTGGTCCTTGGCACGTTCCTCACTGAACTTGAATTCCACGCTGCATCCTCCTGATCACTCCCTGTCGGTTTCCTCGGGCCTCCCTCCCTTTGCTGTGTTCCCTGGTCTTGGTCACATCTGACTCTTCATCAGTCTTCCCACACCTTGCAGCTGACCACGGCTGTTGAGAAACACAAGACGTTGCCCACCCACTGGCTGAATTCACGATCAGGAACCTCCAGAGGTCATTTGTGCCACTGCCGCAGTCCATTCACTCCCCATTCTCCACGACGACTATTTTGTACCTTAACCTCTGTTTTCCAATTCCCAGCATCTCCCCCTCATTTCCACCTTCAGGTGGATAAACTCAGTTCCTCTTCTACAGAGAAAAAACAGAAGCAACCAGAAAAGAACGTCCGCAGCTCCTGCGGCCACACCGACTTTCTTACTGACCTCTGTGCTTCCACTTTATTCCCAGGACAGTGGAGGAGCAGCAAGCTCACCTGTCCTCTTGTATTCTGTCTCCTGTGACCTTCCCAGAACCTCCCCCTGCCCCTCCTCAGTACTTCTCCCTCTGTGGACTCATTCCTGCCAGCACACACCCAGATGTACTTTCTTCATTCTTCACCCCACACACATCTTTTCTCTTCCCCTTTCAGTAAAATTCCCTGAATCTACTTCCTCACTCCACCCTTTCCCTTCCCTTCATCCCATCAAGCAGGATTCAGTTTCCACCACCTCAGAAACCTGTCCTTGTCAAGATCACTCAAGCCCTCCACTTGCGCCAGCCAGAGGTCAGCTCTCAGTGCTCAGCTGTCTCAACATGCTCATAGCACCTGCCACCCTTGGCCACACCCCCTTATCTGGCTACCATGGTCCCCTAGTTTTCCTGCTGTGCACTGGCCACTCCTTCTCTTTGCCACCCTAGCCTGTGAACATTGGAAGATCGGGGTGCTCAGTCCTTGAATCTCTTCTCTGTTGTTACTTGCTCCTTTGGGGGTTGTATTCAGTCTCTGTTTTAAATACCAGTCTTCCTCTTCCTTAAACACCACCGTGACCTTTGAAGTAATCCAGAATCCAGCAGCCCTTTACTTCCCTCTCCTCATCTTGGCCGACCTGTCAACATCATTCACCTGCAATGTATATAATGGCCTTCTACCTGGTATTGGTGATTCAACCCGTTGAAGGGAGAGGCTGTTGTGCTTGGATGGTCATGGTAGGATGCTTGGAGTAGGAGAGGAAGCTGGCTGGGCAAAGATCTGAACAGGGAACCTTCTGGGTGGAGGTAAGAACAGTGTGACGACTCTGAGGTGGAGAAGAGCAGAGAATATCAATGTCCAGGGGTGACTCAATACCTGATTAAGAACAACCAAATAGCAGATTAAGAGTAATTACTATAGGAATCAAAAAAATTATGAAATTTGACCCTTGATGTACAATATTACTTTTAAAAGATGTGAATATTCCCGTTCCTAACATGCACAGCTCTGTCACACAGGGTTTTCAAACAACTAATTTTATATATAACTTGAGGTACTTTTCAGATTTTTCTGCAGTGACTATAGGTCCTTTTATGTATTTTATTTATTAAACAAATAGTGATGAAGCCCCTGCTGTGTGTCCATTTGGGGGCAGAGTGCTAGAAGCACAGTGGGCAACGCCACATGGACAGAATGACAGGACCCCTCCTTGCAGGAGTTTGCAGTCAAAGGATCTTGACAAATGTCAAATAAATATATAACAGCAAATAGAGACATGTGACGTGAAGGAAAGGAACAGAGCGATGCAGAAAGGCCAGCAGGGATAACCAAATTTTGTTTCGAATGGGGGTCAGAAAAGTGGCCCACAGATGTGTGGCCTGTTTCAGCTTTTACATTTTTGAAGCGTTGTACATTTAAAAGGAAGTAACCAGATGTGGCAAAGATCATAAGAGGTCTACAAAGCAAAATATTTACCTGTAAGATATCTACTCTCTGGCCTTTTACAGAAAAAGTCTGATGAGCCCTAGTTTGGAACATCAGGGGCAGCTTTCCAAGGAGATGACATTTAGTCAGGAGCTTGAGAAATATGAGTTAGCAAAAAAAAAGAAGTTTTTTTTTTTTTTCTCCTTCCAAGTCTTGTTAGAAGAAACTTGAAAAATATGTTAGTTCAAGGAAGTTTTATTGGAAGCCGACTCCTTCTCCAGGTAAGAGAGAAGGAGATGTGTTTAAAGGGCATGCTATTCATAAGTTTCTTCTGTAATCTCTATCTTCTTTCCTCCGATTCCTTTAATATAGGGTTGGTTTGCTTTTAAAATATCACCGTCTTATTTTTATTTTTCTAATCCTATAGCTTTCCAGGGTCAATTCCAAGCTGCACTACTAATAACGATAGCAACTTTTATTAAAGGTGCATGACTTTTACGCCAGGCATCTTGCTAGGTACTTTCCATCTGCCCTGCTGTAGAATCCAGACAGTGCTGCAAGATGAGCGGTATTTACTGGTTTCCTATTAATAACGAGTACTTGGGAAGCTTGCTCTTCTTCCATTCTTATGATACAACTTAGGTGTATATGGCACACCTGCTGGGTGAAGGGCTCAACTACAACTTGGACTTAGCCTAACAAATGCATATAACCTAATTGTATGTACCTTCATATTAATCTGAAACAAAAAAAATGACCAGTATTGTTTGAATTTACAAAGAACACTGGTCAGAGAAGCTGAATGGGTTGCCCAGGGTCAGGCTCCTTATAATCGCAGAGCCAGGCCACCACCCTGATGTCCCCCTTTCATGGTTCTTTGCAGTTCAGGCTCCTTCCTCGGCCAAGGAGGGATATTCCATTTCCTTTGTTGTGTTATCACCAATTAAAGATCTTTTCCACTGGGGTCACACCAGCAATCCTAGCACTCTGGGAGACCGAGGTAGGTGGATTGCTTGAGCTCAGAAGTTCCAGACCAGCCTGACCAAGAGCTCTTAAAAAAAAAAAATAGCTGGATGTTGTGGCAGGCACCTATAGTCCCACAACCTGGGAGGCAAGAGAAATGCTCAAGCCCAAGAGTTTGAGGTTGGTGTGGGCTGCGATGCCCTGGCATTCTACTCAGTGTGAAAAAGTGAGACTCTGTCTCAAAAAAAAAAAAAAAGTCTTTTCCATCCCACCACATCTCCCACCCCTTCACTCTCATCCCCCTCATCTATCAGGAGCAATCACAGTTATAAATTTCCTTAAAAATCTCAGTGTAGGAGCGCGGCCATTTGGAAATCTTCTATGCCGTAAGTTCCTGGCCAATGAATAAAGCCCTTCCTTTTATTAAAAAAAAAAAAAAACAAAAAAAAACCTCAGTGTATTAAGGGGATGTTTCCCTAACATGCCACCAAGCTTCCTGAGCAGAATTGAAGGGTGATAAGAGTTTCTATTTTTCTAACTAGTTTGTTATCTGCTTCATATTAAAGTAATTTTTGATAACTCCACTGTGCTCTAATTTTCCAAATTTATTGTCTTAATTTCTTCCCCTAATGACAGATTTTAAATGAGTTTAATAGCACAGTCATTTCGGAGGCATCGTTAATTTTCATATTTCTCTTCCCTGGTGGATAGGCTCATTTTTCCTCCATTCTTCCTTTTCATAGCTTCCAAAGACAGCACTTGAGAAGCTCTTTGTATTCTCTCTAGTACCTCCTTGCTGTGGACAGTGAAAATGCCAGGCTCAGAGCCAGGAGCCAGAAATGCAATGGCAGCAAATCTTGGGCCAGTGTGGAGGAACTGGTGGAGGCACTGACCTTTTTTGGGGGGCAGACATTGGAATGGATATAACTTTGAATCTCAGAAAAGGAGCCCCCATGAAGCTGTAACTCAGATCTCTGGGGTGGGGCCTTGGGGGCTGCAGCCGGTGCAGGGGGGGAGGTGGCATGCAACGTGGCCTCTCCCGGTTGAATTCAGCCACTGCCATATGAAGGTACCACTGCGCTCAGGTCCTGCTCCAGCCGTGAAGCCTCTCTGTAGTGCTCCCTTTTGGCAGAACCTAGCAGGGAGCAGCTGGCAAGAAAGACGTGGGATTTGTGGGCCAGGTAGGGTCTAGAAGGGTGGCTTTGGAGCAGAGAGACAAGAGCTTAATAACTGGTACAGGATTTATTACTAAGGTTGCATACTGGTAGTCTAGAAGCCACTTTTTGGCCCATATACATGTCTTGTGTGTCCTTCAGCAGTTCAATCAAATATTTGTGTCTGGATTGTTATTCTAAATATCTTCTTCCTGGGAAATTCACAGAATTTCATCTTTTATGATTTATATTAAAAAAATAAATGAATGAGAAGGCAGCTTGGGGATTGTCTCAGTTCAGCCATCAATTTACAAATGAGGTGGTTAAGACCCTCAGAAGGTCTTAACCAGAAGGTGAGAGGTTTATCTTCTAAATCATACAACTAGTGAATAAGGGCTTGGCTTCCAAGGCCAGGCACCCCGGTGTGGTCAGAGGAGGACAGGTGTGCTCTACCTGGCCTCCTACTGCTCCCACTGTGGCTCCTAGGCTAGTAGCAGCAGCCTCACCTGTAAGCTTCTTAGAGCTACAGGCTCTCAGGGCCCAGCCCAGATATGCTGAATCAGAAAATTATTTTAGCAAGATCCCCATGTGATTCAGGTAGACAGTTAATTTTGAGACTTGCTGAAGATAGCTTTATTAAAGTAAAAGAAAACAAACATTTATTGGATGTTAGTGTTTGACTCAAGGGCATGGGATATAGGTTGGTTCTTGGCAAATCTCTGGAGCACTCCTCTAACTCCCATCCCCCGTCTCTTTTCCCAATTCATAGGTCCACACACATGCATGCAAATACCCAGGTGTGCAGGCACAGCCACCCACGCGCACACGTTCATGCTCTCTCTGTCATGCACACATACATACAGAGCTGTTTATGATCCAGCGTCTGTTCTCTCCTCCACCCTGAATCCCTCTGCAGGCTTCCCCACATGAACTCTGCTCTACTCACCCCAAACTGCCTGCAGGTAGCTGCCCAACCACATCAGACTTTCTTTTTTGCCTCCTGTTTTTGCACTTGCTGTCTTTAATGCACTGTCCCAATCACCAAATGGAAATTGGACTGAGCTCTGTTTGTCTTGCAAGGACAGCTCAATGTCTTCCTCTTGGAAGCCTTCTCAGACCGAGTGAAGAGTATCTGAGCTTTGTTCCTTCTCTGTGTTTTAATAATACCTAACCCATGCCTTCCTTAGAGCACTTTTTCCACACTCAGAGATGATCATGCATTTTACTGTTTATCTCCAAACCACTCCTCACTTAGCAAATGGTCCTGGGATGAGCAAATGAAGAAAGAATGAACTAATGTACAGCTGAGAAATCTGAGTAGTAAAGTGTGGTAATTACAGCATTGTGTTGGTTTTTTGAGAAGATAAACAAAATTGACAAACTTTTAGCTGGATTAAGAAAGAAAAAGAGAGAAGGCTCAAGTAAAATCAGAAATGAAGGGGAGACATTACCCCTGATAGCACAGAAATACAAAGGCTCATGAGCCTACGATGAACTATTATACCCAATAAATTGGGTAACTAGAAGAATGGATAAATTCCTAGAAACATATAATTTATAAAGACTGTATTAAGAAGAAATAGAAAATCTGAACAGACCAATAATGAGTAAAGAGATTGAATCAGTAATCAAAAACCTGGGAATGAAGAAAATCCCAGGACCTAATGGCTTTACTGGTGAATTCAACCAAACTTTTTTTTTTTTTTTTTTTTGGTAGTTTTTGGCCAGAGCCGGGTTTGAACCCACCACCTCTAGTATATGGGGCTGGCACCCTACTCCTTTGAGCCACAGGTGCCATCCTCAGCCAAACATTTAAAGAATAATTAACATCCAGTCTTTCTTAGACTCTGCCTAAAATTTGAAAAGGAGAGAATATTTTCAAGCTCGTTTTTACAAGGCCAGCAGGACTCTGATAACAGAGCCAAACAAGGACACTCCAAGGAAAGAAAACTATAGGCCAATATCCCTGATAAAAATAAAAAAAAATTGTCAGGAAAATATTAGCAAATGAAATTTAATGGCACATTAAAAGCATTATAATTGTGATTACATGGGACTTATCCCCGGGATGCAAGGATGTTTCAACATATGCAAATCAGTATATGACATACTGCATAGCAGAATGAAGGCTGAAAATCATATGATCATCTCAATCGATACAGAAAAAGAATTTGACAAAATTCAACATCCTTTCCTGATAAAAACTCTTAATGAGCTAGGTATAGAAGGAGTGTACCCCAACATAATATAATAATCCCACCCCTGGCATCATGCTCAATGGTCAAAAGCTGAAAGCTAAGATCAGGGATTGGACAAGGATACTCACTCTCACCACTCTGTCCAGCCTAGTACTGAACGTCCTAGCCAGAGCAATCATAAACCCCCCCCCCAAAAAAAGGATTCAAGTCAGAAAAGAAGACATAAAATTGTCTCTGTTTGCAGATGACATCTTATATCTAGAAGACCCACCAAAAAACTGTTACAGGTAATAAATGAGGTCAGTAAAGTTGCAGGATTAAATACAACATTAAAAAATCAGTAGCATTTCTATATACTGACAATAAACTCCCTGAAACAGAAATCAAGAAAACAATCCCATGTACAATAGCATAAAAATACTTAGGAATAAATTTAACAAGGAAGTGGAAGATCTATCCAATGAAAATCATGAGACATTGATGAATAAATTGAAGAAGATACAAATGAGTGGAAGGATATTCCATGTTAATGGATAGGAAGAATGAATATTGTTAAAATGTTCATACTACCCAAATTGATCTACAGATTCAATGCAACTCCTTCAAATTAGAATGGTATTTTTGATAGAAATGGAAAAAAGATACAAAAATTCGTATGGAACCACAAAAGATTTGAATAGCCAAAGCAATCTCGAGTGAAAAGCACAAAGCTGATGGCATTGCAATACCTGATTTCAAATATACTACAAAGCTGTAGTAATTTTTAAAAGCACAATACTGTCATGAAAACAGACATGTAGACCAATGCAACAGAATAGAAATAAAGTCTCACATCTGTGGCTGATTTTCAACAAAAGTGCCAAGAGAATACAATGTGGGGTGGGGGGATGTCTCCAATAAATGGTGCTGGGGAAACTGGATATCCACATGCAGAAGAATGAGAGTAGACCCCTATCTCACACCATTAACAAATTGTGGTACATCATCCTCAGAAGTTAGCACATTGAGAAAAATGTGGCTGAATAGTATACCATGGTGTACATATGCCACAGCTTGTTAATCATTCCTGGGTTGGTGGGCATTTGGGCTGTTTCCAGGTTTCAGTGATTGTAAATTGAGCTGTGATAAACAGTCTAGTGTAAATGTCCTTACGATAAAAGGATTTTTTTTTCCTTCTGGGTAGATGCCTAGTAATGGGAATGCAGGATTGAATGGGAGGTCTAATTTGAGTTCTTTGAGGATTCTTCATACTTCCTTCCAAAAGGTTGTAAAGCATCACAAGAATGGAGAAGCAAGAATCCAATGTACTCAATTCTAATATGAAGGCAGTAGATGAGTTAAGGCAAGGTGGGGGGTAGGGGAATGAGGGAGCGGGGAGAGGGGAGGACAGAGCAGATGGGGGTCACAGAGTATGGCACACCTCTTGGGGCAGAACACAATTATAAGAGGGACTTTATCTAACAAATGCCATCAGTGTAACCTAATTATATGTCCCCTCAGTGAATCCCAAATAATAATAATGATGATGATGATAACAATAAAAAGAAGTTAGAACATACATTATGGCTTGAAAAAAGTCCTTCTTGGCTGGTAATGAGACAGCCTTCCCTGTTGCAATTGCTGTTTTTCATTTGCACCATGTTCTTGCTGCCCAACATTTCCCGTACCTGCTTTGCCACACTTTACGCTGGAAATTCTGTCCTTACACATAATCCCTCAAGTGAGGGCTTTTGCAGTGCCAACACTTCTCTTGCTTAAAGGTAAAATTACAGCATTTCCCCTGTGTGCAGATTCTGCATCTAAGGAGCAATGTTAAGAAGGTGCATCTACCCCGGTTTCGTTGCATCTCTATCAGTCTGTGCACGTATGTGTAAATCTGATGAGGCTACTAAAAAAATAACATTGGTGAAAAGTCACATACCTATAGCACTTCTAATTTGCTAGGAGCGTCTTATCTCATTCCACCTTTCCATGTCTGTAACATGGAATGTCTAGGATATGTGAAAATGAGTGTTGGATTTTGTAAACATGGGATGGTTTTTAATCTTTTGTCTCCTCTCTCCATTCTCTCCCGACTGTTCCCTCCTCTCAGGGCTGATAGTCTACCTGGGAATGATGGCAGGAGCCTTCATCTTGGGTGGCCTGGCGGATAAACTCGGGAGGAAGAGAGTTCTCAGCATGTCGCTGGCCATCAATGCCTCCTTCTCCTCCCTGTCCTCCTTTGTTCAGGGATACGGGGCCTTCCTCTTCTGCCGGCTCATCTCTGGCATAGGGTATGTACTCAGAGAGCTGGCTGCCGGCCTTCCTGGACCAGTGGCCCATCCATTCTGGGGCTGTAGCTCTGCGTGGTACCTCTAGAAACCCTTGGACTGAGTTTTTTTTTTTTTTAATTTTGTTTGTTCGACTTTCAAGATACTGTATTAAAGTTGAAACTTAAAAAAATAAAGTTGAAACACAGAAAGGGTTAGAGTTAGGGTTAGGCTCTAAATGAGTGTATAAAGTCAAAATAATCTGAGACTAAAGTTAAAATAATCTGAGACTGCTTCCCACATGTGGAGAGGACCTGCCTGGCTAGTCTCTCAAATTTGCTGGGTTGTTTCACCACAGAGCAGAAGGGTGGGGTACGGCAACCTGGTTTCTGCTGTATCTTTCTCTGTGTGTGTGTGTATAACTTGATTCTTTCTCTCTGCAGTATTGGGGGTGCCCTGCCGATTGTCTTTGCCTATTTCTCTGAATTCCTGTCTCGGGAGAAGCGAGGAGAGCACCTCAGCTGGCTGGGCATCTTCTGGATGACTGGAGGCATCTACGCGTCCGCCATGGCCTGGAGCATCATCCCACACTACGGTGGGTACCGTTTCCATAGTGCCCAACAACTCCTCGGGTCCTGGGGCTTCTCCTGCGTACTCACACACGGTTCCTGCACGTGACCTTGATCTCTCTAAAGGACTTCTAACATTGCACACGCACTGTTAGTTTCCATACGTGTCTTTTTGGGAAAATATAATTTGTCCCTTTTCTCTCCCTCTTTCCTTTCCTCCTTTCCTCCTTTCCTCCCTTCCTCTCTCTCTCTTTCCCTTTCTTCTTTCCTTCCTTTTATTTGAAAGAATCTCAACTTTGGTCTCCTCCTGCTCCTTCTCTCCCAGCAAGTTAGATCTCGCCAACTGCATTTTATACTTGCTGATTTGCCCCTGGCGTGGGGGGGCATGGGGTGGAGGCCCCACGCCCCCTCGGGTGCAGTATGCTTGTAGACTTTCTACTCCCACACCTGTTGGCATTCTTGTTTGGCTGCAGATATGCAGCAGTCCTTATAGACAAAGCCATGATTTCAGCAGGATAATTGTAAATAATTGTAAAACTGTATTCTCTTGGACCAGACCTGGTAACATTAACTCTTAATGTTGGTCTTGTCAAGAGTAAAGTAGGGGCTGGGCATGGTGACTCATGCCTGTAATCATAGCACTCTGGGAGGCCGAGGTTGGTGGATAGCTTGGCCTCACAAGTTCAAGACTAGCCTCAGCAAAACTGAGACCCCATCTCCACTAAAAATAGACACACTGAGGCAAGAGGATCACTTGAGCCCAAGAGTTGGAGGTTGCTGTGAGCTAGGACGCCACGGCACTCTGCCCAGGGTGATAGCTTAAGACTCTGTCTCTCTCTCTCTCTCTCACACACACACACAAAGAGTAAATTGGGGAGAAAGGATTAATTTGGAATTTGATTATGTGTTTTGAGTATACTGTGTAATACCGTCATTATATTTCAAGATCATTTTTGACAAACCACCAATTCTGAGTCACTCTACCATGATTCAAAATCCTGGAGCCCCCTGGGTGGTAGGAGGCAGCCACCCCTGAAGTTAGCCAACACTTCCCCACTTGGTCACCTTCTTATTTTAAATCTAGCCCTCTCTGCTCTGTGTTCTGAACTAATGGAGGCCCCACGTATAATCTTTTTTTTTTTTTGTGAGATATGGTCTCACTCTGTTGCTCAGCCTGGTATGCAGTGGTGTCATCATAGCTCACAGCAATCTCAAACTCCTGGATTCAAGAGAGCCTCCTGCCTCAGCCTCCCAAGTAGCTGGGACTACAGGCATACACCACCACACTTGGCTAATTTTTTGTAGAGATGAGGCCTTGCTATGCTGCCCAGACTGGTCTTGAACTCCTTGACTCAAGTGATCCTCCTGCCTTGGCCTTCCAAAGTGCTGGGGTATGAGTCACTGTACCTGGCTTCCACATATATCTTTTTAGGAAGATGCTTTGGTGTACAGACAATACCTACTGTGTCAGTTAAGGTGATACTGGGTGCATTACCCTGATAAACTGATGACCCTGAAATTTCGGTGTTTTTTTTTTTTTTTTTGAGACAGAGTCTCAAGCTGTCACCTTGGGTAGAGTGCCATAGTGTCATAGCTCATAGCAACCTCCAACTCAGTCTCAAGTGATCCTCTTGCCTCAGTCTTTTTTTTTTCTATTTTTAGTAGAAACAGGGTCTCGCTTTTGCTCAGGCTGGTCTCAAACTCATGAGCTCAAGCAATCCACCCAGAGGATTACAGGCGTGAGCCACCATGCCTGGCCTGAAATCTCAGTGGTTTTACACAATAGAAGTTTCTCACTCACTTTCTTTTCCCTGTTGCTGACGTGAGGGAAGATGGTCGGTCCCACCTGAACCACAAGTCTGCACCATAGTGGGGGGAAAGGGACAGAGGAGTGCTGTGAGGGAAGCTGGCAACCCACAGGAGTCCCAGTGCTTACCACACACAAACACTACTCTATAGGGGTCTGGTTCCTAACAGAGCAAGATAAGGATTCCGGTTGGGAGCATGTTGACCAGGATGAATGAGATGCCATGGCAGAGAGGCCACGTGGCTATTAGCTGGCCGCTGTGGGCGGACAGTGGAGCTTATGATGAAGCATTTTACCCTATTGGTATGCCTGTATGAAATCTGAGACTTTTACACTCTTTTAAAATAGAAATCTAGATGATCAGGCTTAACCGAAACAGGCGTTAGCTTCGGGAAAACCCATCCTAGAAATATGGTAGGCCAGACCCAGAGTGTAACAAGAGCCCGTACTTGTTTTAAGCCTCATTTTACCAGGACCAGATGTTTGGTCCCCAGTGAACCAGACACTGATAACATTTCTCAATGTGCCTGACACGCTCATCCGCTCACAAACGCAAGTACACCCACGGAAGAGAGGTGGATGTCTGTGTGCACCGCTGTGTGACTCATTTAATTGCTTTTGTTAAGAACGAAGGGATGGGAGGTCTTGGTACCAGGAATCTGGATGACTGACTCATCAAGAGAGAAAATTACAAAGCTCAGAATGTTTTCCTGGGAACTCACAGGCACAGCCCAGAAAAAATGGATGTTATGGAAGATTAATTCTCATTGTACTCAGCCCCACCAGCTGTTTGTGAAATCCTGACAGAGAAAAGTAGGGCAGGCTGAAAGATCAGCAAACAACCCATGCCTCTAAATTAATATTGTTCCAAATATTTGGGAGCAGTTTACCATTGAATTTTATTTAATTTAGGGCCCCAAGGATACGCCTAATTAATGTGATAAATGCAGATTATTGCAGTTGCCAGTACACACCGCAGAGGCATGAAGGAATAATGAATTTGGGAACATTCGTATGTGTCATCATCAAGAAAAATGTCTCTTTGAGGCAGGATACTTTATCAACATACCTGCTTCCGCGCCCTCCCTTCCCTGGTTAACCATCTGAGTCTGATTGCTGCGTAGTTTTGAGCAACTTTACTTCTGAGGATGCCAGAATACTTTTTGAACGTGAACTGCGAACGTGTAAATATTACTACGGTTTTATCTTCCTCTTTCTAGTGTTATGCCCAGGAGAAAGGAAAGGCTTTTTAATTAAAATTAAAATGAGCAAACAAACCCCACTGAGATCAGAGGAGACCTTGCTGTGCAAAAGGAGATTTGATTCTGAGTGTTGGACCAAGTGTGTGTTCCATTGGCGGGGCCGACTGCGCCCACGTGGGATCCCACTGCCTAGTTTTTTTAATTGTGCAAATAGAGTAGCGGATATCTGCAGCAACAGCAGATATGGGTCAGAGTCCATCGCGAGCAGAACAAGTGGAGGCCGCAGGAGAGTCATAAGAATTCAAGGCAGAAGCAGCTCACCGCTGGAGGTGGCCATGTGCTCATTTATTTTGTAAGCAAATGGAATAGAAATTTTATATCCAAATAATTATTACCCTCTAAAATTCATAAGTTGATATATATATTTATATGCTTTGGCCTTTTAAGAAACACCATTTGAATTGCCTTCAGGAATACTTTGGTGGGCATGGGAAAATCAGCCTATTATAACAGCAGCTTTATTAAAAAAAAAAAAACCAACCCAATTCTTTTGCTGATCTTTGCTGTTATTTCTCCATTTTATTCAACATCACTGGCACTAAGCGTTATGTAGCTATTTATTAAAAAAAAAAAATTAATTCTACCCTGAAAGCAGGGGAGTTATTATGGGTTGCCAGGAGCTTTCACACATAGCAAGTCCATGGGGGTGCCATTATGTGCACCCTACCACTATGCAAACCCACGGACACAACAATGATGGGACAAACCAGGGTTTGGAGCTCTGCTCTGTGCAACTGCAAAAGCCCAGGCTCCCTCCACGGTGTTACTTAAAAGAGGAAAGTTTGCTACCTGTGGGGAGATTCAAAATAATGCTTGAATAATTTCCAAAAGTGAGTTTTAGCAATGCTTTGAATAATGACAGCTGAATAGAAGCTAATTTACCTCTGCATGTGAGAGATGCTGGGGTGCATCTGAATGTAGAAGTTCAGTTTCTTATTAAAAAAAAAATTTATGTAGTCACATTACGGCTTAAGGTGTTTCTCAAAGTATGGTCCTGAGCCCTTTGCACTGGAGTCACCTGGAACTGGTACTGCCCTCCAGCCTGGGAAAGGGGGATCCCTGTAAAAGCCCTGCTCTGGCCTTCCTCTGGCTGGGCCCTTTCCCATGGGGCAAGGGGTCCTGAGGCCATGACTCTCTGTCCACCTCTATCCAGGTCATGCTCTGGGTACTCAGGACCCAGGAATTCCCATAAACTCAAGGGCTGCAATGGAAGCACCCATTCTCACCATGGCAGTGGGTGCTATAGCCACACATGAGGCCCCTTACCCTGCAGGAGGGGTTGGGGGAGAGAGAAGAAGGGAGTCCAGCACAGTAATTCTGGGCCTAGGCTTCCAGCTTGTTATTTGTCAAGGGTGGTAGATACAACATTTATTTATTTATTTATTTTTTGAGACCAAATCTTTTTTTGTTGCCCTGGGTAGAGTGCCATGGCATCATTATAGTTCACAGCAACCTCAAACTCCTGGGCTCAAGAGATCCTCTTCCCTCAGCCTCCTGAGTAGCTGAGTCTACAGGCATCTGTCAGGATGCCTGGCTAGTTTTCTTTCTATTTTTAGTAGAGATGGGGTCTTGCTCCTGCTCAGGCTGGAATTCCTGAGTGCAAGCTATGCACCCACCTCGGCCTCCCAGAGTGCTTCAATTATAGGCATGAGCTATTGTGCCTGGCTAGAATATCTTTCATTTAACAATTTCTTAACTTAAAATGTAACGGCTATATAGGAATATGGAATGTTGCTTCTCTGTGTATTCTTCTTCCAGGCTCTGTAAATGTCTGGCCTGGGCTGGACCTAGGGATTTGTCAGAATGCAGATTCCCAGCTCCTGTTCCGGACTTATGCTTTGGGGGTGCAGCTGGGGGAATCTGCATTTCAAGCAGCTCCCCGGGCAATGCTCTCGTGCCCCCAAGTTTGCAAGCCTCAGAGTTACTCTTCTGTAGAGGGAAGGATCATATTCCAGAAATCCTATCACTGCTTCTTCACAGGCTGGGGCTTCAGCATGGGGACCCATTATCACTACCACAGCTGGAGAGTGTTTGTCATCGTTTGCGCTCTGCCCTGCACTGTGTCCCTGGTGGCCCTGAAGTTCATGCCAGAGAGCCCAAGATTTCTGCTTGAGGTGAGTCAGTACCGCCCCACCAGCTTGAGCATGACCAAACAGCCACAGGAGCCCCAGCCCTAAGTCCCACATCCTCTCCCACCTGCAGAGTGCAGGCTCCCCCGGGTGGGCCGACCTACTTCCTCATTAAACCTGGCTCTGTTTCTGCTGGTGATGGTCTTGGGTCGGGGATTCCAGGACAGTCAGTGGAGGCCCAGACGAGACAGAGCAGGGGCCTCCTGGAGGCAGTGCAGTGGTGGCCGGCAGCCCCGTGGTTCTCATCCTCCCTGGAGGTCTGGATTAGGGGGCTCTTTAGGGATGCATGTTGTTTCCTATGGCCCTGCAGTGCCTATGGGACAGCTTGTTGCTGCGCCCAGGCCCTTCAGGACTGTCAGCCATGCAGGGCCTCGAGCCACCAGAAGACTGCACCTGGTGTCCTGAGCAATGAGTCCCACAAGCCTGCCACCTATAGAGTGTCTTGTGCCGGCAGAGGTCAGACAGGGCAGGGGCTGGCACACGGGCAGCAGGACCTGGGGGGTCTTGCAGCCCATGCGTCTGCCTCCTTTCTGACCTTTCTGCACAGAGGTCCTCTGTGCTGAGTTCCTCTGCACCCCACTGAGGAGGAGGCAGAGGGGACGGGGAACTTTGCACTCTGTTATGTATGAGTTTCTTAGAGCTGCTGTGACAAACTACCACCAACTGAGTCACTCAAAGTAACAGTTTCTTTCCTCACAATTTCTGAGGTTAGAAGTCCCAACTCAGAGTAGCAGCAGGGCCACGTTCCTCCTGAGGGCTGTAGGGGAGAATCCTGCCTTTGGCCTCCTCCCAATTCTGGCAGCTTGTTGGCAATTTTCGCCATTCCGTAGCTTGCAGCTGCATCAGTCTGACAGCGGCCTTCATCCTCCATGGCCTCCTGTGTCCCCATCTTCGCCCAGCTGTGTTCTTATGAAGACACGGTCCTCTTGAATGAGGAGATGTAACTAGTTACACCCTGAGCAACCCTATTTCCAAATTAAGTAAAAAACATACCTTTTTGGTGGGGACACAATTCAGCCCATGACAGATGACAGGTTGCTTTTTGCTTCATCTCATCAGCACGGGACATGGCTCTCACCCCTGTCCCGTCAACCTCACAACGGCAGGTGGTTACTCCTGTGTGCAGTAATGATAATATCTGATATTTATGACTTGAAAACACAACCGTATCATCCTTCTAAGAGCAGCAGGGGCAGGAATTTGTCCTAGTCTTTCACAAGCCTCAGAGAGCAATGAGTCCATGTCTGGGCACCTCACCCCCCAGGTTACAGGATTCCCTGTCAGTTTGTACGATTTCCACCCTCATGAGCAGAGGTGTATTCAGAGGTGACTTTTTCACATCTCCTTCCTTGATCTTTACCAGATGGGCAAACACGATGAGGCCTGGATGATTCTCAAGAAAGTCCATGACACCAACATGAGGGCCAAGGGGACCCCAGAGAAGGTGTTCACGGTGAGTGTGGGAAGCCTCATACCAAGAAGAAGCTGTTCTCCTCCTTACTGTTTTGGTTTGCTAAAAATATATATATTATATAAGCCCAGAACAGAAAATTTGTCAAAAACAATAAAAACTCAAATATTCCTATCACATTATCATAATTACTTTTTGCATTTTGATGGATGTCCTTCTGGATTTTTCTGTAGGTAGCTAATTGTTAAAAAATGAACAACTAGGCTCGGCGCCTGTGGCTCAATCAGCTAAGGCGCCAGCCACTTACACCTAAGGTGGCAGGTTCGAGTCCCCAGCCCGGGCCCGCCAAACAACAATGATGGCTGCAACCAAAAAATGGCCGGGCGTTGTGGCGGGTGCCTGTGGTCCCAGCTACTTGGGAGGTGGAGGCAGGAGACTCGCTTGAGCCCAGGAGTTAGAGGTTGCTGTGAGCTTGTGATGCCACAGCACTCTACCCAGGGGGATAGCTTGAGGCTCCGTCTCAAAAAAAAAGAACAACTATATTCGTGTGGGGATAAGCAATACATATGTAGATTTAGGTAAACATATTATTGAACAGTACAGTGCCCATAATCACTTTATATGTTATCTAACAGTATTCATAATGAACATCAATGTTAGGAACATTCATACAGTTTTCCTGACCTGTCTCAAATGCTAGAGGTTTTATTGCCTTGTTCCTATAAATATTATTGCAATGAACCTTCTTCTTCTTCTTTTTTTTTTTTTTAGAGACAGAGTCTTACTTTATTGCTCTCAGTAGAGAGCTGTGGCATCACAGCTCACAGCAAACTCCAACTCCTGGGTTTAGGCAATTCTCTTGCCTCAGCTTCCCAGTAGCTTGGACTATAGGCACCCGCCACAACGCCCGGCTATTTTTTGTTGCAGTTTGGCTGGGGCCGGGTTCGAATCCACCACCCTTGGTATATGGGGCCTGTGCCCTACCCACTGAGCCACAGGTGCCACCTGCAATAAACCTTCTTATGCACATGGTCCCTTCCCCTTCGTGTTCTAGCTTTGTTTTCTAAGAGTAAGCTTGTAGAAATAAAATTACTTGCTCAAAGAGTATGGAGATCTTTGCAGCTTTGAGACATATCGCCAAATTACATTTCGATAGGGTTGTACCAGTCTGCAATGCCACAAACTATAGGGGCCCCATTTCTCTATATCCTTACCAACATTGGCTATTAGACTGAATTTTCTTGCTTGTTTAAAAACCTGTGAATGATGATTTTTGTGAAGATGTCCTCTTAGCCACAGAGATGCTGTGTCCCTGCCTGCCACAGTCTGGCCAACTGGGGGCTGTAGACGCCCCTGTGCACTTGTTTCTACAGCCCTCATTAAGACAGTCTTCAAATCTATTTTCTCAAGGGAGCCTTCCTGGATTAACTCCCAGCTACTTTGGATTCACTACTTTTGATTCTTCAGCTTCCATAATTTCAGTCTTGGGTAAAACATTTGTCTTTGTTAACCTGTTCCTTAAAACCCCTGGTTCTCAGCTAGGACCACGTGGTAGCTAAATGGGCACCTGGAACCGGGCAGTCTGGGCCCCGGTCCTGGTTTTGCCACTTTCTAGCTGTCTGGTTTCAGGAAGTTTCTCTGTAGCTCAGTCTCCTCACTGGAGAATGACGCTAATAATATCTGTAAATATGGCTGCTGTAGGATTAAGTAAAGCACCTAAAACACTGCCTGGTTTGGAGTTAAGAGCTATGAAGATATTAACTATTGCTAAAAAATGTTATAACATATTTTTCTCATAAATTAGCTCAAATTATAACTTCCGTGGAAAATCTCTTGATGGCATATTTCCTCAGTTCTAATCCTCCTAAAATATCCCAGTGGCTCTCCCAATCTTCACTTTCCAAGACAAAGTTAAGCCTTTTCCATTAGGATCAGGGTTCCTCATTGCGGGGATGAATGTGCATCCCCAGGAAGACAGTTCAGGCAGAAAACAATGAGTAGGGGGCTGGGACGCGCAGGAATTGTGATTCATCCCAGCACAAGTGCCAGTTACTAGGTGTTGAGGGATAACTTCTGCTTTTAGTAGTTTCAACCCAACAGGACAAGGCAATTAAGGTTAGGGTATGCTATACTGACTTGCTCATATTAATTATGTAGAAGTACATGACAGGATGGGCCAGAAAAAGGAAAAAAATGAGAGAGTGATTCTACAGACTGACCTCAGAGAGCTGACCTGTGGCTTTCAGCCAGGCATGACTATTCAGCCTGACTTGATGGTGTTACTTGTGTTATTCCTCCTGTCCGTGGATGTACTCAGTGGCCTGGGAGAGAGAGAGCACGCCCAGGGCAGGCCAAGATCTCAGCTTGCACTCACGCTAACTTGGGTGCCTCCTGGGAGCCCTGGGTCCTACCAACTTTGCTAGATGCCTCAGGAGCTTCTGAACTCCCACCTGCCAGGTGTCCTGAGTGACACCTTTGGAAAGGGAAGAAGTCTAAGTATTCTGCTGTGAATCTATGTTCTGCAGGGGTTGGGTAACAACAGGCCATATTCTAATTAAGACTGAATCAAAGATAAGTATTCTCATTAATTATAAATTAGGGTAATTGTGCTTGAAATTGTCAACACGCCTACTCCCAAATCCATAGAGAAAGGGTGTTATTTTTCCCCCTGAGACGCAAAGAAAGAAAAAACTTCTTTTGAGTGAATGTCTTAATGCTTTGCGCTGGTTTTTAAGGTGCTTCTGAATTTGGTGCCGGCTTCTCCTCTGGCCTCCTTTGGCTGGGACTAGAGTTTGTAATATCTGTGGGGCTTGAAGCCCAGCTCCAGCCAAGAGTTACACTGCAGAGCCTGCTGTGTTGTAACTGTGGATGGCAGGATGGTGAGTCCAGGGCGCTCACAGTGGGCTTACGTATGAGAAATTTCAGGGAACAGATTCTCCCATGAGTTCCTGGCCCTCCTAATGTCTAAGAGCCACTATTTTTAGGGTTTAGAAAAGCATAGCCATACTGTCTTAGACCTAGCACTTAGGAAATATGAGTCCAGGTCCACATCCGGGGACCATTTTCCTCCAGGTGGATCGTCAGTCCCCAACGCATCTCCTCATGTTCTCAGTCCTTTGAAGAAAGAGATGGAGATGCCCATATGACTCATTTTTATACCTTAGATAAAAGGTGTGTTGGAGTCGGAGATGGAAGCTGTTTCTGAATTGAGTGTGCCCTTCCATTTCTTCTGTGAATTCGGGGAGGTTGTTCACACACTGCACTTTGATAACTTGACTAGAAGAGTTTCTGTGAGCAGGAATACCCTTCAGAGGGTGATCAGTTACGCACGTCAATGGTTGCTTTAAACATTTGATTAACCAGTCGTTGTCTTGGGCCAGGATTACTTACTGGGGCTGCCTCCACACATTGAGCATATTAACATTTCCACAGCCTTGAGGGGAACACTGAGCTAGACACCCTTATCCCCACTCCTTATCTCTTTGATTTCTACAGGGGAGGCCAGGATTTCTCTTACTCTCTTGTGTTTTTAAAATACCTTAAGCTGGTTGTGCACAGTGACTCATGCCTGTAATCCTAGCACTCTGGGAGACTGAGGTGGGAGAATCCCTTGAGCTCAGGAGTTTGAGATCAGCCTGATCAAGAGCAAATCCCCAGCTCTACTAAAAATAGAAAAATGAGCCAGGCACTGTGGCAGGTGCCGGTAGCCCCAACTACTTGGAAAGATGATGCAGGAGGGTCATTTGAACCCAAGAGTTTGAGGTTGCTGTGAGCTGAATGATGCCACAGCACTCTCCCCAGGGCAACAGCATGAGACTCTTTCAAAACAAAACATCAAAACAAAGTCTTAAGGAGCAATACCCCTTCCTCCCACCATTGCCTACATGAGTTCTAGCCTTCCATGTTGTTAATACACAATAAGGGCAGAGTTGTGAATTTGAAGGTGGCATCAACTCTACTGTGGGAAAATCAGATATAAAAGGTAATTTGGTATATTATGGACCCAATAATATAAATTTCCCAAGTGATTTAGTGAAAAGATTCTGGTTCCTTTTGTCTGCAGTGGAATGTATCCACTTGAGAAAGATCACTAAGAGGTGATATGCACGCCTTTGGTTAAGAATCATTGAACGAGGGTGGTGCCTGTGGTTCAGTGAATAGGGCACTGGCCCCATATACCGAGGGTGGCAGGTTCAAACCCAGCCCCTGCCAAACTGCAACAAAAAAATAGCTGGGTGTTGTGGCAGGCGCTTATAGTCCCAGCTACTTGGGAGGCTGAGGCAAGAGAATCACCTAAGCTTAGGAGTTGGAGGTTGCTGTGAGCTGTGACACCACAGCACTCTACTGAAGGCGATAAGATGAGACTCTGTCCCTACCAAAAAAAAAAAAAAAAGAATCATTGAACTAAGGTCAGCACCTGTAGTATAGTGGTTACAGCGCCAGCCACATGCACCAAGGTTGGCAGATTCAAACCCAGCCTGGGCCAGCTAAACAACAATGACAACTGCAGCAACAACAAAAATAGCTGGGCAGTGTGGTGGGCACCTGTAGTCCCAGATACTTGGGAGGCTGAGGCAAGAGAATCGCTTAAGCCCAAGAGTTTGAGGTTGTTGTGAGCTGTGATGCCACAGCACTCTACCAAGGGCGACATAGTAAGACTGTTTCAAAAAAAAAAAAGAAAGAATCACTGAATTAGAGGGTCCTCAAAGACACTTTCAGTTAATAAAATAAGTTACCTTCAATTAAACTTTGCAAAGGAAATTCTGACACCACATAGAGTAAGGTTCCTTGACTTATCTTTGCTTTTTAGGTTTCCAACATCAAAACTCCCAAGCAAATGGATGAATTCATTGAGATCCAAAGTGCAACAGGAACTTGGTATCAGCGCTGGCTGGTCAGATTCAACACCATTTTCAAGCAGGTCTGATTGGGAACAGGGGTTGCAAGAGAGGGTGGCTTTGTGGGAGTCATGTTAGTGGATGAAGAATGAAGACTCTCGAGTCGGCGTGGCAGGGAGGAAGTGGTCCTGTGCGGGATGTTGGATGCCGGCCCACGTCGGCCTCTAACTTGCTGGTACCTTTCAGGCACAAACTCTCTAAGCCTTTTCTCTTCTTTTAGCTTCTTTCCCAAGACAGGGATTCTGAATGTAGGTAAAATGTCTAGTCTGAGTAAACATCCTTCTGTCTAGCAACTTCTCCTTAAATAATCCATAGGAAGGAAGAAGGGAGTGAAATAAACATCCTCTTGAGGTTTGTTTGTATTTCTGAGAAAGATTCTTCATGAAGGGCGATACTGTTTCTTTGGGCTCCTGCAGGTGGGAGCAAGGCAGCTGTCGGGCATGGGGGCAGCTCACTGGCCAGTCTGTTGAGACTGGATGGGATTCACAGTGCATGGTCGATTAATGTGTGGAATATCAGCTCTGCCCCATAGGCAGGGAGAGAAACCACTGCTCAAGATTTTTCAGCGCTTAAAAATCCTAACTCAGTTTGTTTTCAGTTACATGTGTGGAACATCGTGTCCCCAGGGAAAGTGCCATCTGGCTGTCAGAGTGAGAGGCCCATGAAAAGGGAAGCGCCTCCCTTGTTTGGATAGAATTGCTCTCCAAATGGGCGGATAGTTGAGTGCCTGTTCTCTCCCTGGGTTCCTAGGCAGCATATTAGAAAATGTGAGAAATAAGCTCTTTCAAGTTGCATATTCTAGCCGCTAACAATCCTTCTCCGACTTGGGTTATAGGTCTGGGACAACGCTCTGTACTGTGTGATGGGGCCCTACAGAATGAACACACTGATTCTGGCCGTGGTCTGGTTTACCATGGCTTTAAGGTATGTTCTTCTTTCCTTAAGTTCCTCACTTTCCCCATGCCTCGGTTGCCTCATGTATACCTTGCGGATTACAATCAGTTCTAACTCAGAGCTTGCATCAGATCAGATGCTTTTGGCTGTAAGTAACTGGCGACCCACTCTAGCAGCTCCCACAAGGAGGAAACTTCTTATCCTTTGTAACAAGAATTCTGCAGGGAGGCAGGCTCCAGGGGTTTCAGCCTCAGACTTGCTCTCACTGGGACTGATGACCACATGCCTTCTGGCTGTCCTTTGGGGGCAGGAAAACTGTTAAACAGAGGAAGAGGCTACTATTTCCTGAGGGTTTTTTCTTCCTATTCCTGCTATCTTTATTGAGATATAATTTCAAATAAATATTATATAAATTCAGGTATACAACTTGATGCTTTGATGTGCATAAATGTTGGGAAATAATGGCCGAGATCAAACTAATAAACATATCCATCGCCTCACATAATTACCATTTTCTTGTGTGTGTACGTTTGTGTGTATGTGTGTCTTGAGAACAGCTAAGAAATACCTTCTTAAACAATTTCAAGCAGGCAATCTGCTATTGTTAACTGGTTGTTAATCACTAACTAATCGCGATTGTTAATTAATTGTTAATTGCTGAGCTTCCTTTACAACACCAAGGGAATCTGTTTCCCCACAGCCAGCTCCCTCTCTTGATATCAGCCAGATGTGTGTGTCACATTCTTTGGGTAAACCAATCCCTGGCAACGGATGTGTGATCTCCCAGTGGTTTTGGACTAATCAGGATTCACCTCAGAGCTAAAAATACTGGTACCTTTCTCTAGTCGATACCTGAAGAATACAAAGTCCCTGTTCACCAGGAGAAAGCAAGGGCTGAGTTCTGAGTTGGCAGCCAACGTATTACATAGATGAAACTCTGCAGTACTGTACCCTACAGTAAAGAAAACTAAGATATAGGACAATTGCGGATTAGCTGGCTCCTCTTTTTTTTTTTTTTTTGAGACGGAGCCTCAAGCTATCCCCCTGGGTAGAGTGCCATGGCATCACAGCTCATAGCAACCTCCAACTCCTGGGCTCAAGCGAGTCTCCTGCCTCAGCCTCCCAAGTAGCTGGGACCACAG
>CAUYQV010050017.1:0-21271 GCA_963574575.1 Galagoides demidoff | reverse complement strand
AGCTTATACCACAGACATCTGTTTCTCACAGTTCTAGACGCTGGGGAGCCCAGGATCAGGGTGCTAGCAGGTGTTGTTCTTGGTGAGAGTTTCCTCCAGGTTTACAATTGACCATCATCTTGCTGCGAGCTCAGCATGACCTCTCACTCTCTCTCTCTCTCTCTCTTTTTTTTTTTTATTAAATCATAGCTGTGTTCTTATCTAAACCTAATCACCTCCCAAAGGCTCTACCTCCTACTGCCATCCCATTGGGAGTTAGGGCTTCACAGAAACATTTTATTTTTTTTTTTTTTTGCATTTTTTGGCCAGGGCTGAGATTGAACCCGCTACCTTCAGTATATGGGGCCGGCACCCTACTCCTTGAGCCACAGGTGCTGCCCTCACATAAACATTTTTTGAGGACACAGACACAGCAGTCCATGACAGTGAGAGGATATGGCTGCAGAGGTCCAGGTGACAGATGGTGGAGCCTGGACCAGGAGGGGAAGAAGTGAATGGGAAGATGGGGCCAAATTCAGCTTGTCTTTCCGAGTTGAAGCACACAGAACAGGCCCCGAATAAATGTCTCCCTGTGTGTTACCTTTTCTTCCTCTCCTCTGTTCCTCCCTTGGTACCTCCTTGCTTCATTTCAATTGTTGAGCTTTGACATGAGATATTTCTTAGGTAAACTACATCTTTTTCTTCAAATGCACAGATTGGCCCAATGCAGCAGTTCACACCTGGAATCCCGGTGTTTGGGGGATATGGAGGCAGGAGGGTCCCTTGAGCCCCAGAATTTGAGACCTGGGCAACATAGTGAGATCCTGTCTCTACAAAAAATTGAGAAATTAGCTGGGCATGGTGGTGTGTGCCTGTAGTCCTAGCAATTTGGGAGGCTGAGGCAGGAGGCTTGAGCCCAGGAGTTCAAGGTAGCAGTTAGCTGTGATTCTACCATTGCACTCCAGCCTAGACAACAGACAAGATGCTGTTTCTAGAGAAAGGAAGGGAGGGAGGGAAGGAGGGAAAGAGAAAGAGAGAGAGAGGGAAGGAAGAAAGAAAGGGAGGGAGGGAGGAAGAAGAGAGAGAGAGAAGAAAGGAGTGAAGGAAGGAAGGAAGGAAGGAAGGAAGGAAGGAAGGAAGGAAGAAAGAAAGGAAGGAAGGACACAGATCTAGATCATAACCTCACCAGCCTAGTACTATGATTGATCCTAGAAGTCCAGACGAAAAAGACACAGTCCAAAAAAAAAAGACTTAGTCCTAGCCCTCCGTGATCTTACAGTACACTAATGCAGAAAGATGGACAAGGAAAAAGTACAATACAGGGAGACAAGTGGAATGCAAGAAATATCTGAAAGTTGGGCACCAAAAAGGCACAGGACGGGTGAGTAACTCCTGGAGAGAGAAGAGAATAGGTGCCTGCTGGCCTGGGAGTAAGACAAAGGATAGTTCCCCAGCAGGCAGGGAGAAAAGGGCATTCTGAGCATGGAAACAGCATGGTTTAGGGCAGGACCACATGCCATAAGCCACTCAGTTTTGCTGGAGCAAATGTAACAAGGGAGGGAGGTAAGGCTATCAATGTAGGCAGGACCCGGATCGTAAAGGGCATGGACAAGTTGTGCTGTACCTAGTAAGTGGTGGGGAGTGAAGGAAGAGTTTTCAACAGGGAGAGACTGTCAGATTTCATTCAACATTCATTCTGTGTGTTCACCAAGCCTACCTTTAAAATACACACACACACATATTACCTGGGAACACTTGTGACTGTGTATGAATGAGAGAGACTTTAAAAACCCATGGCTCCGAGAACGTAATATAATTTGGAAAGGGCAGAGCATGAGGAAAGGAGAAAGGACAGCGGCTGGAAGAGGGATTGTCGGCCCCCTTCCATCCCCTGGGGACAATGGGACCAGGGCAGAGCAGCCGTCTGGTATGTCTGCAGGCGTTTGGGGCGAGTCTCTCCCTGCAGAGAACGAAGCGATTCATGCAGAATGTACAGACGAGAGATGCCCATTTTCCAGGGCTTGCAATGCCAACTCCGGTTGCAGTAAGAAGGTGGCCGGAGCCCAGAGGCCGGGCTGGGCCAAGGTACACATTTCCTGTGGGTGCACCATTAAGGCATCTAGTAAAAACTCCTAATTGTGCTCAGAGGACTTTTAGAGAGGTTGGCAGCTTGGACAGGGGGCATGGAACGTGAAGTTCCCAGGACTGGTTGAGTGGAGCCTCACAGCAAGTCAGAGGGTCTGGGGGGAATTTGCACCACTGTGTGAAGACAGGGTTAATTTTAATTCCCCTTTGCTCTATGTTTTTTAAGGTAGCCCATAAAACAAAGGGAGTGCTGCAAACTGAGGTCACGAGAGGGTGACATTGCTCCCTGATTTTCCTCTGCAGAATGATTGGGGATATCAAGTCTTCAACTTGGAAAAATCCAACCCCAGCTTGCAAATGTTGTTGGTTTGGGGGGGTTTGCTTGTAGAAACTGACAGGGCTCAGCCCTGGTCTTTGTAGTGAGAAGCAAAAGAGCCCAGGGCCCTGTTATTTGGAATGAAAATACCCAAATAGTCACTATTGTCAGCAACTGCCAAAATCTTATAAATCCACGCTGCCTGACAATCCTATAAATAGCTGTGTTGCTATTTAAACTTGTACTTAGATGGATTGAAGTTCAATAAAATTTACCGTTGATTTCCTTGATTGCATTAGCTACATTTCAAGTGCTCCGCAGCCGTACGTGGCTGATGGCTGCCCTACCAGACAGCGCAGACAGAGGACATGGCCGTGACATCAGGAACTTCTGTTGTCCACATCAGCGTCTCAGTGCTTTTCCCTCAGACCATAGACGCTGAGCAAGGCTTCACACACGGCTGTGATGACAGTAATAATGACGTGAGCTCTGATGATGCTGGTCCTGCATTACTGAGCTCACGCTGCCCGGCGCTGTGCTGAAGGCTGCCTGTGTCTGGCACGTTAACTCATTGAGAGGATGATTTTCTCATCGCCCTCCCCCCTCCCTACCCTGTACCTAAGAGGCACGTGGCCATCAGTCCTTGCGTAAGGAGAGTTGGTGTTGCAAGGCCGAGAGCCAAAGGGGATGACAGTGTATCTACTTATCTTTTATAGGAAAGCTAAGCTTGCGGAAGTGATTGTGTTGGGCCTCGTGGGAGGGTGAGTGGGGAAGATAGGAGAGAGGGAGAAGGGACAAATCCCCCAGATGTCAAAGGGTGCAAAGGTCAAAAAATGCTTTTGGTATTGGACATAAGTCCCCACTCTCTGGAAGCTGGGCTTGGTGGTAAGATTCCCAGAAGGGAATGTTTGTCAGTGTCCTAGGGAGGGTGGACCCAAGCGCTGGATTCCCAGCCTTAGCGAAGGATTTTGTACTCCGTCTGGATGTGCCACAGAACCCCTGCAGGCACTGAGCTTTAAGGGACTACCAGCTGGGCCACCTCTAACCCATAGGGTGCCCTTGTGCTAATTAGAAAAAGGCATCCTCGTCTTTATGTGAAATAATTCATTGTCAGGTTAGCATATTACTGATGTGGGTTGAATTCTGTTCTCCTGGAATTATATACTGAAGCCCTAATGCCCAGTGTCTTGGAATGTGACTTTATTTGGAGTCAGGACCTTTGAAGAGGTGGTTAAGTTAAAATGAGGCCGTTAGCATGGACCCCTCTCCAGTCTGACTGGTGTCCTTAGAAGAAGGAGGAACATTGGACACTTGGGGAGACATCGGGGACATGCACAGAGGAAAGACCATGTGAAAAGCAGATGCCACCAGCCCCAAACTAAGGAAAGACGCCTTAGGGGAAAATAACCCTGTTAGCACCTTGATCTCATTTATTTCTTCCTTTATTTAGAGATAGGGTCTCAGTCTATTGCTCAGGCTGAGTGCAGCGGTGAGGTCATAGCTCACTGCAACCTTAAACTCTTGGGCTCAAGCAACCCTCCTGCCTCTGTCTCCAGAGTACCTAGGACTACACACATCCAGGTGATTCTTTCTAGAGCCTTTGCGGAGCAGCAGCCCTGACAGCATCCTCACATGGGGAGGTGCTCCCCTGCTCTCAGACAGACACACTGTTCTTGGACACGTGTTACTGGTCCATAAAGAGACCCTGCAAGGTTTAAAAAGGGAAGGATGCATGGGGATGCGGCCTCCAAGGGCTGTGAGTGGGGAGAAGCAGCAACTGCCCGAGTGGGGGTGGGGCAGGGCAGGGCCTTACAAGCCACAAGCGTGAGCGTGCATGGACTGTACTGAGTGTGTGCACAGCTGTGTGTCCTGCTGCTGCAGAACACAGCTGGGAGGCCTGGAATCTCCCTGGCTGCCCGTACATGCCCATGAACTTTAGTCTAGGTCCCAGCCGGGAGCAGCATCCCCTTGGAGTAGACCCTGTGGTGCAGCGAATAACCCGACCATGAGTGGTTTGGACGGTGAGGAAATCGGCAGCAGCAGTGGGTTGCTGGCTGTAAAACAGTCCCATATTCTAGCACAACCCTAGAGAACAGGCTCAACATTTCCTGCCAACCCCATGGCATGGGAGATTGGAAGCAAACTGAAAGCTACTTAACAAAAACAGATGACGTAACCCTTCTTTCACGTAGAAGTTTGCAAGTAAGAGTCATGCTTAATATGTGATCCAGAATCAGGGCCCCAAGAGGAAACTAGTGGCACGTTCAAACAAAGTGACTGGAGGGGGATGAATGGGACAATTTGCAAAGACACGGGCAGGGTAAAAAGTAACCGGCAAAAGATGAGAAATTCGGAGCTGTCAGTGGCTGAAGTGGTTGCCCAGGCTGTATCTGAGGGGGACGCTCAGGGAGTGGCCCCAGAACCACAACTGTAGCAGAGGGGCGTGTGCAGGAGCTGTGACCATCATGGAGTTAAGTAGTCACTGTCTATCAGAAATCTAGCAGACAGGGGCTGGACACAGTGGCTCACACCTGTAATGCTAGCACTCTGGGAGACCAAGGTGGGTGGATCACCTGAGCTCAGGAGTTCAAGACCAACCTGAGCAAGAGAGACACCCTTTCTTTACTAAACATAGGAAAACTAGCCAGAAATTGTGGAGAGTACCTGTAGTCCCAGGTACTTGGGAAGCTGAGGCAGGAGGATCACTTGAGCCCAAGACTTTGAGGTTGCTGTGAACTGTGATGCCACTATAGCATTCTACTATTGGGACTGAAATCGCCATTGAGAGACCACCATACACACACGTAAAAGCAAAGGAGTGCCTTTATTCAAGCATATGCCTGGATCACTCCACCCTACAGCATAGCTGCGGAGGGGCAACGCCGAAGTGAAGCGAGGGGAGGTTTTTAAAGCATATAGAGGAATTTCATCAGGCGTTTTGTCGGGAAGGGGTTGCCATTGGCTGAGCTGGTATCTTGGGGTGCTTGGTGCCACCCGATACGCCAGGGGTGCTATAGGGTGGGTTTATGGTTAGGGACTTTCCAGAGGAGGGTTGTCTGTCTACTTCTGATAAGCTGGCTCCTCCTGGGCTGATCAGCCTTGCTCGAAGTGTGGAGGAGGACTGCCTTTCCCCTTCTGATAGGCTGGTTCCACCTGGGCTGATTGACCTTGCTGGGGGCGGGGGTTGGGGGGTTGCTGCTGTGATTTCTCCTGTACGGGCCTGAGTTCTAAAATGGAGTCTTAACAAAATGGAGTTACATTGGCTTCTTCACTACCAGGGCAACAGAGTGAGACTCTGTCAAAGAAAAGAAAGAAAGAGAGAAAGAGAGAGAGAGGAAGGAAGGCAGGAAGGAGAAAAGAAAGAAAAAAAATTATCAGATGGGAACCTGGGGAACAGCCACCCTAACCCCACTCTCCCACCTTCTGGTCTCTACCATGAGAGGCCTAATGGCTGAACCCAACCTAAAATCAGAGGGCAAGTGAGCCTGGGTCATGCAGTTCAGAGAGGCCAGCATCCCAGGCTTTGTCCCAGGAGCAGGGATAAAGAATGGTACTAGAGGGACAAACAGAAAACCCAGCACACTTTCTAAACATGCATCACTTCCTCTGTTCCTCCAGTGACCGTCCAATTAGGCCCTCTTGTCATCCCCGTTTTAGAGAAGCTTAGGTTTGGGGAGGGATTTAAGTGATTTGTTCCACTAGATTCTAGAATATAATATGCTCCACACAGGCAGGGACCTTGTTTGTCTTATATCCAGCTATATCCTCAGTACCTAGAAAAGTGCCTGGACTGTAGTAGGTACCCACTACATGTTTGCTGAGTGAAATCCTCCAAGATCACACAGGTACCACAAGATAGTGCCTGATTTAAATCCAGACAGATGGCAAAACTCACAGGCTTAATGATCACATCAATGTCCCTAAACCAAGCTCTGTAGATTCCCAAAGGTCGAGAGTTTGCCAAGATAATGCTAAAATGTTATCATTTTTTAGGTGTTCATTTTAGCGATAGCCTAAGAAAAAATTGGATATTAGCATATCCTGGATCACCTGCAAACACCTATCCCATTAACAGGGACAGTGCAAGATTTCCAGGCCCAAGTCTCTGTTTGCATTCATCATCTTATTGGCACCAAATGATGCCTCTGTAATTATCTTGGGCTAATGAGAAAGGAACGTGGGCGGACTTACCTCCTAAGTGATCCATAAACGATGACAGTGGAAGCCAAGTGACATCACAGAACACTGTACAAACAGGAGTCGAGGGGTGCAATGAGGAGGTCAGAGCCGTAGTCTCCTCAGGGTCAGGGCTAATTCAAACACCATCTCTCCGATCAACACTGTTATTCTGAGTTGCTCTAGTTACACGGTGGGATTTGTTTTGTAAATTCAGTTTGGTTTTATAGTTGAACAAGAGTTAGGATACAATTTTATGCTTATGTAGTTTGGGGTAATGTATAACTTAAATCAACTCTTACTTTTTTTTTCTTTAAAATACCTTTCGGCATTTCTCAAACGTATGAAATGTTTGTACCCTGTTAGAAACCATGCCATGGAAATGCGTGTAGCAGGAGCCTAACAGGCCTAACTTAGAGGTGTCTGAGAAGAAAGGAAAGTCTTTTTTTTCCCCCCAAAGCGGGAAATAGTTATTATTTACCAAACCCTTATCAGTCATACAACACTGAGTTCTTTACATAGAACATCTCAAATCCTCCCAACAACTTTGCAATGTAAATATTATTTCCCCATTTCACAGATGACAAAGCTGAGGCTCAAGGAGGTGCAACTTGTCTCACCCACACCACTAAAAGAGAACAAGGATTCCAGCCCGGTCTGCCTGACCCTACCAGTTACATTTTCTAGTGTTGTCCTGGCATTAACATTTTTTAAGACTGTAGAAGGATAACAAAACCCTTTTTGATATGAATTCCACTTTGCAACACGTGATTGGTTTCATAAAGATGAATAAAGGTTTGTAGATGTTCTTATTTTATTATTTTTATTTTTTATAGAATCTCACTTTGTTGCCTTCAGCAGAGTGCTCCGGCGTCACAGCTCACAGCAACCTGAAACTCTTGGGCTAGAGTGATTCTGCTGCCTCAGCTTCCTGAGTAGTTGGGACTGCAGTGGCCACCACAATGCCTGGCTATTTTTAGAGACAGGAGTCTCCTTCTTGCCCAGGCTGGTCTTGAACTCCTTAGCTCAAGCAATCCACCTACCTTGGCCTCCCAGAGTGCTAAGATTGCAGGCATGAGCCACTTCATCTGGCCCTAAGTTCATATTAATAGGTGACAAGGGTTGTTTGCACAATGATAGTGAATGTCATACTATTAATACTGACAAACACTTCCCAGTCCCAAGTGGATACTGCCTAAAAATTTGTACTGATGTGTGGACCATTTGTGACTGACATGAGTGTTCACTAGGGTGAAGTTGACAGTTCAGCTCCAAGTATATTAAACTTGGGGCATCTTCGAACATGGCTTCTCTTTCCACTGAAAAGCATTCCCCTGTAAGAAGAATATGATATCTGTGTAACATCCCCTAGAGTCACACGCTCATGGTGGGATGATGGAGGATGCAGGAGCTCATCTTGGCATCACAGAGCTGGGCTGCTCTGGCTACTCCAGCCCCTTGCCGAGACCTATCAAATCAATGGCAGCTTATCCGGGCTGGTAGACGCCATCATGGGTCAACCCCGCTGACAGACACAATTGAAGACACAGCCCCTGATAGGTGTATAGTGTTTCAGAGTCCACAGAGAAAATCCACACTCACATATACAAAGATCTGACCATGAAGTTCGGGCCTTAATTCATCCTAGAAAACGTGCTACGTGCCTCATTACTGAATGTCACTACAGTTTCCTTCAAAGTACTCCCCATGGGAAGCTGTGCACTGAGGCCAGCGCCTAGTCCACCCTTGAGGCAATTTTGGAACTCATTTTCTGGAATGGCTAGAGCTGTTATTGTATGAGGTCTGACAATTAAGTTAGTGGACTTGCTGCCATACATGTACCTTGGCCACACTGCACAAACAACTCATGTGTATTTGTGTGCCATACAATGATAGCTCCGATGGTCATTCCAGAAAAACAGTTCCAGGATTGCTTTGAAGGGTGGAGTAGGTGCATAGCTTCCCATGGGAGTACTTTGAAGGTGACTGTAGTGATTTTCAGCAATGAGGTACGTGGCACTTTTTCTAGGACGAGTTCACAAACTTAATTGTCATACCTCATACTTCACACCAGGGCTGTGATTCTCAACATAGAGATAAGAAAACTGAATCTCAAAGAGGTTGAATGATGTGTGAGGGGTTTGAGTCAAAAAGTCTTTGGACTGATGCTAAATCTAGTGTTTATTTTTATAATTCTTTTGTTTCCCACAGTCTGTGGTACATGAGCCCCTCAGAGCCCACGGTGTGCTTGCAAAGGAATCCATCCCAGCAAGTTGAATTGTTGGAAATATAAACTCCACAAGGGCAAGGGTTCTCCAAGTGTTTAAGAGCTAGGGCTGTGGACCTAGACCGCTAGGTTCAAATCCCAGCTCTACCATTAGCTTCCTGTGTGACTTGGGGTAAGTACCTTGACCTCTCTGCATCCTCATTAAAAAACATTTTTTTATTCTAATATATAATACATAGTAATTTATATAAATATTAGTAGCACCTACCTTATAGTGTTTTAGGAGTAAATTAATGTGTACACATGAATCCCTTAACATAGTGTTTAATACAATGAATATATAAAAAGTACCCAAAATACATGACTCGATTTTTTACTGTTTACCACTGAGTTACCCAGCATCCAGATGAGTGCTTGATACTGTCTGAATGTTTCTTGTTGAGTGTCAGTTCCTATATTAGGAGAAGTGAACTCTATCCTGAGAATGGAATTTTAGGAGATTTTTTTCCCCCTAGATTCAAGACCTCTGCTTTTCTGCGGTATTACAATTTAAGAATCAAGAGAGAGAAAATGGCTTTTCAACCAGGCAAAAGGCACAAGGCTGGACACACAGTAGCCCTGGCCATAAGTTTACCCAGAAAGCTCTCAAGCTGCAGCCCTCATGATTCAGAAAAGACCAGTGATCCTAGGGGCAGATTGCCAGCCAGCAGGCTGACAGCCTGTCAGCGACTCTTCTGATAGCAAGAAATTTTGCTGCTGAGGAATTAGTTGTCTGGCAGCATGCTATTTCTCTCTTTGCAATCAGCCTTACTCCCCCTTTCTTAGTAGACATTTTTAACTTTTATAAATTTACTTAGAAAGTTACCTTCTCAGAGCCACTGGAATTCCTCTTTCCAGGATGGAGTTGGCTCCTTCCCTCCTCCACTGGGAATTTTCCCTGAGACAGGTTTTCGAAAAAGCACTCCGAGCCTTTTCAACACGTGGTGACCGTTCACAAGGCACAATTGTTTGCCTTCCACGCAGAATTCAACTCCATTGAGTCAGGAACAAAAATCAAGGCGACAGAGGCTTTAAAATTCAGACAGGAAGTGCTGCCCTTTTGACCTGGGAAACCAAAAGGAAGGTGAGGAGGAAAAGGATAAAGAAAAATACAATCAGCAGGCTGGATTTATAAAGAAACGAGAAAAGAGAAAAGAAGAGAAAAATCCCCAAAAGAAAAGAAAAGAACAATTCCAAAAGGAGGTTGAATACGTGTGACTTTTATATAGAGTCCACATTTTCCCAACGATTTTTTTTTAAGGTGGAAGCAATCATTTTAAAGACTAATAAATACCCAGTACACAATGAGACACTCCATCAGCCCTCCTAACAGGCAGGCTCTGTTTTCATAAATCCCTTTGCACAGACATAACAAAGCGAGGAGTCCTGAGAGAGAGATGGGGGGACGAGCCCTTGAAAGCACTGTGCCCTTCCCACGGAGATGGACCTCCCACGCTCCACTCTTCCCTTCCGGCTTAGTGTCCCCCCTCCCCACGTGGCCCATCTTCCTCCTTCCTTCCTGGCCTGTTACTCCTGCTCCTTGTTTGTTTATGGTTTTGCTTTGACCTGTTCCCTCCTGCAATTCTCTTTCTTTCCCTCCTTCTTTCTGTTCTCCCCTCCAGCGCCCTCCAAATGCCCCACTCCTTTGATTTCTACATCTGTCCTTAGCAGGATTCTGAGAAACAGCTTTTCCTCCCTGTGTGTTGTAGCAGAGGCCACTTTACACATTGTGGTTTAGCAGGGTTAGGGGTTACAGGTTTAGGTGTTCCAGTGACCCCTGGGACCAAACCCAGCTGACACTAAATCCACCAGCGCCGTCCCCAGTTCCTCCCATTCTCACTGTGGCTCTTCTGATCCTCCTGTGCCTCACCCTCCTGGTCACTCCCAAACTGGAGTCCTCCCTCTCCTCCTCCCCTCAATGCCTATGGATCTCACTGTAACATCTTTTATTTATTTATTTATTTATTTTTGAGACGGGGCCTCAAGCTGTCCCCCTGGGTAGAGTGCCACGGCATCACAGCTCATAGCAACCTCCAACTCCTGGGCTCAAGCGAGTCTCCTGCCTCCGCCTCGCCTCCCAAGTAGCTGGGACCACAGGCGCCCGCCACAACGCCCAGCTGTTTTTTGGTTGCACCCATCATTGTTGTTTGGCGGGCCGGGCTGGGGATGCGAACCTGCCACCTTGGGTGTAGGTGGCTGGTGCCTTAGCCGCTCGAGCCACAGGCGCCGAGCCTGTAATATCTTTTAAAATGTTTGCCTTCCTCTCTCTTTTTGTTTGAGGCCAAGCCTTTATCATCTCTTGTCTAAACTATTTTGATTCCCTTTAATCCTTTGATTCCTTCCCTTTCCCCTCAGATATGGCTCTCCAAAACATAGATCCAATCGCATCACTTCCCTGCTTAAAAGCTTCAATGGCTCCTGGCTTCTTATAGCAAGTCCCTATCCTATGGCAGGACATTCAGTGCTTTTCACCGTCTGGTTCAAACCTCTTTTGCAGCCCTGTCTCCCACCATGGTCCTCAGCCACCATGCACTGAATTTAAAGTCTGTTGTCTTGAGATGTTCTTTTCCATACTTGTAGCAGCTAGGGTTCACTATCAGGACCCCCAGTGCAAATATACAGGCTCTTGACTCAGGTACACTCAGAGGCATGACCACCCTAAGCTATCCAATCTAGGTCCTCCGTAGGCTCCAAACACTAGGTGTGTGACCTCTGGCCAGCCCTATGTGTCACCTCACCTCTCTAGGCCTACTTTTCCTCATTAACACCATGAGGCTTAGGTGACTTCAGCATTACCTTCCAGAGTTGCTGGCTAGTGGCTAAGACGTGTAGACTCCCCGAGCTAGACTACATGGGCCGTGGTACCTGGCTGCATTTCCCTGGTACTAACTGGCCTCACCGATCTGCTTGGCTGGAGGCATGATTTCATTCTGGGATGACATCAGATCCTGGGAGAACTGACTCATCCTGCCCAGACTCAGACAAGTCATATTTGTACCGGAAAGCTCTTTTATTAGTATGCAGGAGCAGGAAAACTTCCATCTGCTCTCCAGAACACCTTTTTCCTAGATTAATGGTATATGCATGATAATATATTCTCTAGAGTTTTTTTTTTCCCCATTGGTAAGTCAAATTAGTTATCAAGACATTGCTTGGTCATATGCATTCAGGACAAAAAGGACTCATGTTCCCGAGGGAATTGTTTTCAGACTGTGACAGTGCCTAATGAATTCCCTATGTGCCTGGCAGGAGGGTGTGATGGCAAGCAACAGGAATAGAGCCTGGCTGCCTAAAGCAAGAAAGGGGGATTATTGTGAAGATCTTGGGCGGCTACTAGAGGGTTTCCCTACCCTAACCAAAGTGGTCTCCTCTGCTGGGCAGGGCTTATTTCTTGCACTTGTGCAGTGGGTAATGACCTTGTTTACTTGTCATCGGTCTTCCTCATTAGACCACTTACCCCACGAGGGCAGGGACATTGTCATTCTTGTTTGTGGCTCTCTCAGCAGAATTTAGGACCGTGCTCTGCACACACGGTGTGCTCAAATGTATTTGTAGGATGAATAAATGCGTAGAAAGGAAGAACTGAAAACTTCAGCCCTGGAAACGACTGCAGGCAGTAGCAGAAACTCCTGAACCTTCTTTTTATTTGAGACAGAGTCTCACTATGTCACCCTGGGTAGAGTGCCGTGGGATCACAGCTCACAGCAAACTCAAACTCTTAGACTTAAGCAATTCTCTTGCCTAAGTCTCCCAAGTAGCTGGGACTACAGGTGCCCACCACAACGCCCAGCTATTTTTTTGTTGCAGTTGCCATTATTGTTTAGCTGGCCCAGGCTAAGTTCGAATCCACCAGCCTGGGTATATGTGGCCGGTGCCGTAACTGCTGTGCTACAAGTACCAAGCCATCCCGGACCTACTTTTATTTCTTTGCCGTGATTTAACTACATTTTTCCCTTGGTTTTTCTGCCTCAAGGTCACAAGTGGAGAATAGAGAATCAGTTGGCCCAAATAAGGGTTACAAGCCCACCCTAGAGGCCCTGATGTTGGAAGGGCTACAGAATTCTTTGAGAATTATTCCTCACGTGGAAAATGGAGATATTTTCTCAAAGAAATGCCTCCCAGGCAAATGTCCACTGCATTCTACCACAGCGGTCACTCTTCTTGGGGACCTGTCAGTTGGATACACTAATTCTCCTCCCTTGGGAAATCGCCATGAAACTTGTCCACGAATTGTCAGTTTTCTTGTCTTCCTGGTTCCACTCAGGTGGGTATCACCTCCTTAAAATTCTCACCTGCTGAAAGGAGACAGGTCAAGGCTGCTGATGCGACCTACGTACTCCCTGCCTGGCATATCCCAGTCCATCTTCTTATGTATTTGTTTCTTATTTTCTAGCTCATGAATAAAACATACGTCTACTTTACATTTGAAAAATGTATGTTTTCGCTTAACCCAAATTCATCATTTTCTGCACACCCACACTTAGATTGCTTTGTTGTGGCTAACACTGTTCCTTATCTAGCCAGCAGCCACTCAGGGCTGTAATTCACTCAGCCCCTGGGATGAATCACAGCAGAAGGCTCGTACTCCTTTGCCCATGATTGGACTAAAGGTGACATGTAACCCAGTTCTGGGCTATGAGAAATTATCCAAAGTCTACTGAGAGCTTCTGGAAGGATTTTTCTCCCTGATGAAGGAATCTTATGGAAAGAAGGGGATTTTATACCATTTCCTCCTCCTTCCTTCTGGCCTGATGGGATTGCCAGCACGTGAGGATATGGTATTTAGGAGTGTGGCAAATCATCTTACAAACAGGAATGATAAATATAAGGGCAAAAACCAGCATGCAGAGGATGGGTGAGGTGGAAGAATGTATTGATCTGGGTTCTCAGTGCCATTTTTGAAGCACAGAAATCAACCCTGGATTTCTTAAGTGAATGACAGTGTCCAAATGGTTTGAATCACTTTGTTAGATTTATTGTTACTTATAGGCGAAAGTATTCTTACCTGATAGACCTGTGAAGAGCCTACTCACACACTGATACTCAGCGGAACCCCTCCTTGACTTTATCACACTACAGATGCTTCTAATGCCTAGAAGGAGGGGTTCCGCTGAGTACCAGTGTGTGAGTAGGCCTGAGGAACGGCCTAAAAATTCACTGCTCTGTTCAAAACACTCTTCACTATTGACTTCTTATAAAGGCATCATTGTGAATATCTACTTGAAGGAATTCTGTGACTATTCATACAAATATCTCATATGTATATGTATTTATTTATGAATATATTATTTAACTTTTTGGATTTTTAAAATTCTTTTTTCTTCTGACAAGTCCTTTTTTTTTTTTTTTTTTTTAGACGGAGCCTCAAGCTGTCCCCCTGGGTAGAGGGCCATGGCATCACAGCTCACAGCAACCTCCAACTCTTAGGCTCAAGCAAGTCTCCTGCCTCAGCCTCCCAAGTAGCTGGGACTACAGGCGCCAGCCACAACGCCTGGCCATTTTTTGGTTGCAGCCATCATTGTTGTTTGGCGGGCCCGGGCTGGGGATTCGAACCCACCACCTTAGGTGTATGTGGCTGGCGCCTTAGCCACTTGAGCCACAGGCGCCGAGCTGACAAGTTCTTATATCATTAAAATTTGATGTGTGACTGAGTGCAGTGTTTCAGGCCTGTAATCCCAGCACTTTGGAAAGCTGAGATTAGAGGATTGCTTGAGGCCAGCCTGGGCAACATAATAAGACGTCATATCTACAAGAAAAATATTAAAAGTAGCCAAGCATGGCAGTGTGTGCCTATAGTCACAGCTATTCAGGACACTGAGCCAGGAAGGTCACGGAGCCCAGGAGATCAAGGCTGTAGTGAACTGATTTTGCCACTGTACTCCTGCCTGGGCAACAAGGCAAAACCTTGTCAAGAAAGAAAGGGAAGGAGGGAGGGGGGAGGAAGTAAGGAAGGAAGGAAAGAAGGAAGGAAGGGAGGAAGGAAGGGAGGGAAGGGAATTTAATATATGGTCCTTTGGTTTGTTTTTTGACATAGGGTTCCTCAAGGAATCCTCCTGCCTGAGGAGCCATGTACCCTGCCTGATATATTTTAAATTAGTATTTATTTATACGTTTCTTTTTTATTAGCTTTTAAGAACAAATATTATCTAACTTAAAAAAATTTTCCCATTACAATTTCATAGACTCTGATCTGGAATGATTTTGGAATTTCTATACAGAGGGACTTAAAAGTGGTCATTAAGTGGGAAGCAGAGGTGGGGTCTTGAAACTCCATTTGCTTGTACTTATAAGATTGAGAAGCATGAGACTGCCCTTATCATGGACTGGGGAAGAGCTAAGGCAGGCCTAACCACGCCCACCTCCACCTTGTCCTACCACGGCTTCTGTCCTTACAGTGAACTACCTTAGCATTTTAACTTCCTTTCTGGAAGTCTAAGTATCAATTTTGAAGGTTTTATAGCATCAGCCTCCAGGACTGGAAACTTGATGGAACAGCATGACATTTGCTTCTGCCTCGTCACTGATGCTGTTTAAACCTCTTGCAACATTCAACTACCACTGTCCTCTAACATAAAAGGAAATTCAGTCTCAGAGAATTTCCGTGACTGCACAGCACCCTTGAGGAGCCCCAGGCCTGCAACCTTGGTCTCCTGATCATTACTCTTCCCATTGCCTCAGGTTGTTCTCAGTTTAGAGATGGCGTCTTCAGGATCTACAACAGGATAGCTAAGAAGAAATGTTCCTGGTCCATTAAAAGGAGGCTTTGAAAAAGCACAAGCCTTTTCCTACCAGAGAAGAGGAACACAAAACTGGGGAGTTTGAGGAGAAAAAGAAAAAATAGGTCATCTAATCACTCCATGGAGCTGCACAGTGGCTACCTACTGAGTGTCCAGCTCCATGTCCAGACCATGTTTTTATCCAGACTATTAACTAAGCTGTGCCACTCAAGCTGGCCTGAGTGGTGCCCACGAGGGCTGATGAGGACAAGCCCACCAGGAAGAACTTCAGATCTTTGCAGTAGAAAGGAGAAGACACAGGTCTGTCCTCCATGGCTCTCCGTACAAGTGGTTTGGAGGAGAATGTTGCCAATTCCCTCACAGTCATGTGATCTCAGAAAAAGAGCCCTGTGTCCCAAAGAAAGGGAAGAGTGTCTACGGTAGCAGGCTGGCGGGCCAAGGGAGCAGAGGGTTTCGAGTCCTGGGTTTTCCAAGCTCCAGAAGAGACGTGGAAAGTTAGAAGAGGGCCAGAGTGGCAGTGAGACGGGAAGAAAGCAAAAGGAAAACTCATGTTGACAGACGGGCTGACTAGAAAGGTTCATACATAAATGGGAAGAGAAGGCGATTCTGATTTCTCTGCGCGGCCCAGGGTAATGATGTAATCATCGTAAGTGAGACAGAGTGGTCTGGCAAACATGCCAGGAATGTGGCCTGCAGGCTCCTGGGTTATTCCAGGTTGCCATGGTTTTTAGCCAAAAGTAATAAAGCCAGGCAGCTTGATGCCTCCAGGACATCAGGGCATACTCTGAGGTCCTGCACAAAGGAGTCTTGTTCATTCCCTTCCTGTATCGGCCCACGAGTGGAGCTGGGAGTACAGTATAAGGGCATAAGACCTGGACTCAGACAGCCGGGAGTTCAAATCCTGACTCCGCCATTTGCGTGCTGTGTGTCTTTGAGCCAATGATTTACCATTTTGGTGCTTTATGGTTTCTATCTGCAGGTTATTCAGAGCCCCTCATGGACAGGATGGGTTGAGAGAGCAGAATAAGATATGGTTTGAAAGGTGCTTAACCTAATGCCTGGTACAAGAGAGAGCTCAATCTTTGCATCTTTTTTTTTTTTCTATAATAAAGTGTATATTGGGGTAAAGTGGAGAATGAAGAAAGGGAGTGGTCAGCACTGATTTTAAGTGCATAATAAAATTCGCTGAATGAATGAATAGGAAAGAAGTAAAGGCTAAGAACAGGATCCGGAGTCTGGACCATCAGTCGCAGAGAAGAAGGCAAGGAAATTGTCTCAAATATTTTCAGCAATGAAGTATTTGGTTTGTGTTAGCATCAGGTGAGAAATTTTTAACCCCCAAATTACCACCAGAAAAAAGAGATACTACATGACAGATTTTCAAATAAGTGTTCACACATGGAGATAATTTCTTTCTTTCTAAAAAGCAATATTTGGCTGGTTGTGCTGGCTTGTGCCAATAATCCCAGCTACTTAGGAGGCTGGGCGAGAGGATCACTTGAGGCCACAAGTTCAAGACTAGCCTGGACAACATAATGAGATGCCCTCATCTCTAATTTTTTTTTTTTTGAGCCACAGTCTCACTCTGTTGCCCTGTGTAGAGAGCCATGGCATCATCATAGCTCACAGCAAACTCAAACTCTTAGGGTCAAGAGATCCTCTTGCCTCAGTTTTTCTATTTTTAGTAAAGATGGTGTCTCACTCTTGCTCAGGCTGGTCTCAAACTCCCGAACTCAAGTAATCCTCCCACCTTGGCTTCTCAAAGTGCTAGGATTACAGGTGTGAGCCAACATACCAGGTGTCTCTAATTTTTTAAAAGATATAGTTTAAAATTAAAAATAAGGCCAGCACATAGCTCACACCTATAATCCTAGTATTGTGGGAGGTTGAGACAGGAGGATTGCTTATGTCCTAGAGCTCAAAACCAACCTGAGCAAGAGTGAGTCTCTATAATAAATGGAAAAATCAGCCAGGTGTGTTGACATGTGCCTGTAGCCTCAACTGTTCAGGAGGCTGAGGCAGGAGGATTGCTTAAGGCCAGGAGGTTGTTGTGAGCTATGATGGATGCCATTGCACTGTAGCTTGGGTGACTCTGTCTCAAAATTAATTAATTGTTAATTAAAAGATCAAAACAAAATAAAAAGGAACAATAGTGACACTTTAAAATATGACTTCAGAAAGAACTATGACACTTACTAAACGCATGACCAAAGGCAAGTTATTAAACTTCCTCACAACTTTTCCTCATCAGTAGTAAAGTAAGGGATAATAATTATGCCAACTTCCTAAGGTTCTAATGAGAATCGATCAATGAACATGTGTAAAGGTCCCAGAGTGGCAGGCACAGTGTCAGCTCCATTTATAAGAGACTGTCAAAGCCACCTTTAGATACTGTGTAAATGTTCTCAACTCGCCCATTCTTCTACTACCTGGTAATAGCTGTCTACACTAGTTTGCATACATTCTCCTGATCTTTTCTCATTTATTTCTCCCCCTTTGGAGACTCCCATGTCTGCTATTCTTATTCTGCACTTCACCTCCCTGTGTATACATTATTCAACTCCCACTTGTGGGTGAAAACGTGTGATATTTGGCTTTCTGATTCTTTTTTTGTAAATTTATTTTACTTTATTTTTTGAAACATGATCACACTCCATCACCCTGGCTGGAGTGCAGTGGCATAATCATCGATCACCTTGAACTCCTGAGCTCAAGCGATCCTCTTGCCTCAGCCTCCTGAAGTACCTAGGACGACAGGTGCGTGCCACCACACCTGGTTCATTTTTTTTTAAATAGAAGTGGGTTCTTGCTGTATGGCACAGTCTCAAACTCTAGCCTTGAGCAGTCCTTCCATCTGGGTCTCCTAAAGCACAGGTGTGAGCCACTGTGCCTGGCAACTTTCTAATTCTGAGCTGTTTTGCTTAACATAACAGTCTCCAGGTGTATCCATGTTGTTACAAAAGACATGATGTCCTTCTTTTTTGTGCCCTGATAGTACATCATTATGTATATATACCACATTTTCTTTATCCCATCATCCAGGAACAGACACTCAGTTGATTCCATGGAATGTTTTCTCATGACCTGCTTTTTCACCTAGGAGCCTACAGGGAAGACCTTCCCATACGTCAGCCTCCACCCAACTCCAGGGATCACGGTCAATGGTCATGCTCTTTAGGAATTCAGCCTGGGTTGTAGCCAGGGCAGTCCTGTTTTGGCAGATACTTCCCGTCTCTTCCTTGTCCTCCCTCTCCCAGCTGTGTGTGTTCCTCACCTGCTGCTCCTCTCCCCATTCTTTGGGCGCTCAGACCCCCCAGCACAGAGCAGCTTCACCCCACTGACCCCAGTGCAGGCTTTGATCAGGGAAGTTGTAGTTCCCTTATTGCTTTTCTCTCTATTGGCCAAAATGGCATTGACCAAGGCTGTGTGTGTTTCCCAGACTTTTCCAAGGAGTTAAAAATAAAGAGAATTAAAATATGAAAAGAGGGCAGCGCCCGTGGCTCAAAGGAGTAGGGCGCTAGCATCATATGCCGGATGTGGCAGGTTCAAACCCAGCCCCAGCCAAAAATTACAAAAAAAAAAAAAAAAAAAAAGTGAAAAGAAAAAACTTTAACATTTGTTGCTAACTCTGCTTTTTGAGTCCCAATGGGCAATAAAAGTAATCCCTATAGGAAGTCCCTCCATTGGCACACCCCTGCCCCACTCCCACTCCCCCAGTTTCCAGAAAGTTCTGGAAAATATGCTTTCTCCTCATTTCCCTCTGCCATGTCCATACCATTGCCTAGGCAAACCGGCAACCCTCAGGCAAAATTCAACTATCCCTGGTGGTTTGGCCAATAAATGCTTAAAAATGTCATATGAGGCTCGGCGCCTATGGCTCAATCGGCTAGGGCGCCAGCCACGTACACCTAAGGTGGCGGGTTCGAATCCCCAGCCTAGGCCCGCCAAACAACAATGATGGCTGCAACCAAAAAATGGCCGGGCGTTGTGGTGGGCGCCCGTGGTCCCAGCTACTTGGGAGGTGGAGGCAGGAGACTCACTTGAGCCCAGGAGTTGGAGGTAACTATGAGCTGTGATGCCATGGCACTCTACCCAGGGGATAGCTTGAGGCTTCGTCTCAAAAAAAAAAAAAAAATGTCATATGAGTGAGTTATCATCATTTGAAAACCAGGACACTTTATGTCCAAACCTGGATTTCTGGCTTCTCTTGAATGACAAAAAGCCCCAGCACATTCCCCAGTGCAACATGTGTGTGTCACATTCCCCTGTGACAACATGTGTGTGTCTGCCAGGTGGCCTTGGGTGATACTGCTCATTTGCTTAGCTGCCTGGCTCCTGTAGGAATTTGAGTCGGAGGGAGGGAAAAACTACATGCTATCAGCATATTTGCTGAGAATCCACCCTCCAGCCCTCCTGTCCAGCAGAATGGCTGGCACGCCCTGGGTGATTTCACATCCCACCTGCAGCCAAGGCCAGGTGGGTGAAAACCATCTACTCTAGGGTGTGACCGGGTAGGAGGGTGCTTGGGAAGAAAATTCACCTGTGGAAATCTGAAGATGTCATACCAGGAGGAAGGGATGGAATCACTGTGGGAACAGCCAAGCCATTGCTTGAACGTGGAGAAGAGGCATGCAAGAAACCTGACGAGACCAGGCAAAGGTGAAGCTGGCAACATGGACAGCTGGGAGGGTTAGTGGAGACAGGATGTGGCTTAGCTCGTTCCAGACTCATTCCTGGGACAGGGCCAGTAAAGTTTTACCCATTTTATGTGAAAATCAGAATTTTTTTTTCTTTTGAGACAGAATCTGACTTTGACACCTTCAGTAGAGTGCTGTTGCATCACCGCTCACAGCAACCTCAAACTCTGTGGCTCAAGTGACTCTCTTGTCTCAGCTCCTAAGTAGCTGGGACTATGGGCGCCCACCCCAACACCTGCCTATTTTTTGAGATTGCGTCTCGTTCTTGCTCAGGCTGGTCTCGAACCTGTGAGCTCAGGCAATCCACCTGCCTCGGCCTCCCGGAGTGCTAGGATTACAGGTGTGAGTCACCACGCCCAGCCCAGAAATCTTAAATTCTTCTCTGGCGGAGACCACAATGCCAGCCTTTCTGCTTTCTTGATGAGAACTCAATCCATGTCTATTGACCCCATCTGCTTCACATCCTTCCTGCTCAGGCTGGATCCCAAGGGTGATTAGTTTGAACTTGGACTCTCTGCTCCCTCACAATGTTCCCTTCCAGCACCTGCCTCCAAGCCTCCAACCTTCACTCCTCCATTAACCGCCTCTGCACCTGACCCTGAGCCACCCAGTTCCTTACCCAATGCCCAGCACCACCGTCCTTCCTACTCCACTAAGATCAGAACCTTAAAATGCTCCTAAACTCATCTTCACCTTGTCTGTATCCACATCTGTCTTTTTCTGTCCCTCTAATCTCAGAAGGTCCTTGCAACTGTTCCTGGGAGCCCGTGTTCTCGTATCTCTTTTAGATAATCCTTTGTGTCTCCTGCATCTTCCACTTTGTTCTCTCTTGACTTCTGCTCAGACCCTAAACTTAATCCATATTTCTCCCATCTTTGAAAAAAAATAGCCTGAGAACTTCGGTGGAAATGACCACAAAGTGATAACATTCAGAGTTCTCAGGAAGGAAGGCGAGAAGTCAGGGAGATAAAGGGAGTGGGCTGCAGGAAGGTACACTTCCATGAACTCCAGGGTT
>CAUYQV010050015.1:0-11179 GCA_963574575.1 Galagoides demidoff | reverse complement strand
CGCCAAACAACAATGATGGCTGCAACCAAAAAATGGCCGGGCGTTGTGGTGGGCGCCTGTGGTCCCAGCTACTTGGGAGGCAGAGGCAGGAGACTCGCTTGAGCCCAGGAGTTGGAGGTTGCTGTGAGCTGTGATGTCATGGCACTCTACCCAGGGGGATACCTTGAGGCTCTGTCTCAAAAAAAAAAAAAAAAAAAAAAAGAAACCCAGCCCTGGCCAAAAACTTCAAAAAAAAAAAAAAAACCTGAAAAACTAGCTGGACATGGTGTAGTCCCACCTACTTGAGAGGCTGAAGCAGAAGGAGTGCTCAAGACCAAGAGTTTGAGGTTGCTGTGAGCTAAGATATCATGGTAGTTTAGCCTGGGCAACAGGGTGGGAGTCTGTCTCAAAAAAAAAAAAAAAAAATCTAACTGACTGACAGAATATAAAAACAGATATTATAATTAAAAATCTATTGAAGAGGCTCGGTGCCTGTAGCTCAGTGAGTAGGGTGCCAGCCACATACACCGAAGGTGAAGGGTTCAAGCCAGGCCCAGGCCTGCTAAACAATGACAATTGCAACCAAAAAATAGTTGGGTGTTGCAGTGGGCACCTGTAGTCCCAGCTGCTTGGGAGGCTGAGGCAAGAGAATCGCTTAGGCACTCTACAGAGGGCGATATAATGAGATTCTGTCTCAAAAGAAAAAAAAAATCTATTTTTTTGAGACAGAGCCTCAAGCTGTCCCCCTGGGTAGAGTGTTGTAGCATCAGAGCTCACAGCAACCTCCAACTCCTGGGCTCAAGCGAGTCTTCTGCCTTCGCCTCCCAAGTAGCTGGGATACAGGTTCCTGCCATAATACCCGCTATTTTTTTTTTTGGTTGCAGCTTTCATTGTTGTTTGGTGGCCCGAGCTGGATTTGAACCCACCACCTTAGGTGTATGTGGTTGGTGCCTTAGCCACTTGAGCCACAGGCGCTGAGCCTGAGCCCAAGAGTTTTGAGGTTGTTATGAGCTATGATGCCACAGCACTCTACCCAGGGCATTAGAGTGAGACTCTGTCTTAAAAAAAAAAAAAAGGACAAAACAAAAAATGTAAATAACCTTTAGTTCGTCATAAGTTTGATGAGGCTTTCATAAAGGACCTCGTGAAAGAGATGATCTAATATTACATAATTCTATCAGAATAACTCTTAGAAGGCACTATTACTTTTCTTTTCTTTTTTTTTTTTTTGAGACAGAGCCTTAAGCTATCCCCCTGGGTAGAGTGCCATTGCATCATAGCTCATAGCAACCTCCAAATCCTGGGCTCAAGCGAGTCTCCTGCCTCAGCCTCCCAAGTAGCTGGGACCACAGGAGCCCGCCACAACACCTGGCCATTTTTTGGTTGCAACCATCATTGTTGTTTGGTGGGTCTGGGCTGGGGATTTGAACCTGCCACCTTGGGTGTATGTGTCTGGCGCCTTAGCCGCTCGAGCCACAGGCGCCGAGCCAGAAGGCACTATTACTACAACATTCAAGAGACTAACATCTTTTCTCAAAAGAAAATAGAAGGTGGGAAGTTACTAATAGTGTTTTTGGATAAAAACAAGTTGATTTTTTTCTTTTTTTTTTTAAGGCAGAGCCTCAAGCTGTCCCCCTGGGTAGAGTGCTGTAGCATCACAGCTCACAGCAACCTCCAACTCCTAGGCTCAAGCAAGTCTCTTGCCTCAGCCTCCCAAGTAGCTGGGACCACAGGTGCTTGCCACAACGCCGGCTATTCTTTGGTTGCAGCTGTTATTGTTGTTTGGTGGGCCAGGGCTGGATTCGAACCCGCCACCTTAGGTGTATGTGGCTGGTGCCTTAGCCACTTAAGCCACAGGCGCTGAGCCTGATTTTTTTTTTTTCCAAGCTGATTGTTTTTTGGGAAACAAGCAAAGATATTAAAATGGTGAGCTATTTTCTGACAAATCTGTAAGCAAGTCTTATCCTCTAAAAAAGAATTAGGACTGGCTTGGTGCCTGTGGCTCAAGTGGCTAAGGCGCCAGCCACATACACCTAAGGTGGCAGGTTCAAATCCCGCCCGGGCCCGCCAAACAACAATGACGGCTGCAACCAAAAAATAGCCAAGCATTGTGGTGGGCATCTGTGGTCCCAGCTACTTGGGAGGCAGAGGCAGGAGACTCGCTTGAGCCCAGGAGCTGGAGGTTTTTGTGAGCTATGATGCCACGGCACTCTACCCAGGGGAATAGCTTGAGGCTCTGTCTCAAAAAAAAAAAAAAGAATTAGGACTTCGCCAGATTCTGTTAAAGGTGATCAAAGCAAAGTACAAAGATACCAGGAGTATGGCAGTCAGGAAAGGGAGCAAGTTAACATATATTGTACGTCAGTCTTCTCCTATTATCATCCCATTTTACCTTAATCACACCTCTATGAGACACAAATATTAATTCTATGTTTAAAGTGGAAGACTAAGGCTCAGAGAGAAAAAGTATATACAGGGTGGCCATAAAGTTCATGTGTAATTTAAAATTGTACACTATTTTAAACTGCATACGAACTTTATGGCCACCCTGTATATTATTGTCCAAGATTACACAGGCAGTCAGAGTGAATTAGGAATTTAAAACCTGATCTAAGCTATTTCTTTTTATTCTTTCTACTCTATCATGCTGTCTTTTTCTTTTTTGAGGCAGAGTCTCAAGCTGTTACCCCGGGTAGAGTGCCATGGTGTCACAGCTCACAGCAACCTCCAACTCTTGGGCTTAAGGCATTCTCTTGCCTCAGCCTCCCTAGCAGCTGGGTCCACAGGCACCCACCACAATGCCAGGCTGTTTTGGTTGTAGTTGTCATTGTTGTTTGGCAGGCCCGGGCTGGATTTGATTCTGTCAGTTCTGGTGTATGTGGCTGGTGTCTTAGCCACTGAACTATAGGTGCTGAGCCCATGTTGTCTTTTACATATGACAAAGGTTAGTAATCTGTAAACTAAGGTACCCCTGGATACTCTTTTACCCTTATTTCTCAACCTAGTTCCCTGCCCACATAACAGCACCAAGAGTCCCACCTGACTGGAAAGCCTGCTTCTAGACACACTTCATAATTTCCTGAGACCTGCACACTCACGTTAAGACGCTTGCTGGCATCATCTGAGACTCGGGTGCTGCCTCTATCAAGGACTGCCAGGTATTTGTGGAGTTAGGGATCACAAAGCCAAACTCGAAGAACCATTCTGAAGGAAGAAGGAAAAGCCGGGGTGAGCAGGGGACCCAGTGTAAAGTTAAAGGGCTCTTTGTCCCCCTCCTTTAGAGTGAACCTTGTCCTACCCCAGGAACCACCAGAGAAAGTTATCAAAAAGCTCCCAGGTAAGAGTATATAAAAAGGACAGGGAGCCTCTTTAGGCTGTCTTCTGAACCCTACCAGAGGTTTGCTTTTTATGCTTTGGGGCTAAAGGACTGGGACCAGTAAGCAGGATACAGTATAAGCAGCATTTTCTTACAGGTAGGCTGAATGTGAACTATTAAATAGAAGTAGACTTTTTTTTTCATTTGAATTTAGCTCTAAGGTGCTTATGTGCCCTCTTACACTGCATGGTGAGAAGCCAGAGCAGAGTGGCCTCGCCAGTCAAATCTGTATGATACTGTATGTAGAGCACTGTACTGGGCCCTGCTCACAGCAAGTCCTCCACCACATCACAATACCATGTCAGCGCCAAACAAGGCACAATCACCTAGGACCCCTGTGTCAGGGATCTCAAAGCCTCTGGTAGTGGCCAGTTTTATTTTGGTTTGTTTTCACTGGGGATCCCCAATCTTGCAGAGTGTAGGAATCTTACCACAAACTGAGTTGTAAAATGAATGTTATCAAAGCACTGCTTTACTTCACTGGGTCTTGGCTTTTGTCCCTGTCACCTTAAGCCCTGATTTCAGGCATGTAGGCAGCAGAATACCTTCCAGGCATTGCCCTTTGAAGTAAACTTTTTGTTCCAGGCGGAATTTTTCCATTTGCTCCGCTGAAGAAAAGTTCAATTCTCGAGACACTGCCTTGCACTTGAGGATTTTCTTGGGAACACGGGCTGATAAGAGAAAAATAAATATTGAAGTCATTCTAAATGAAAACCAAATGACTATGATGCTTCAAGCTTCTGGGAGCTTCTTGCAGCTGATATAGAGAACACCTCCTATTTATTACATTTCAGACAATTCCTTGGTAACTGCATTATATGCTTTAGCTGAAGGCAGAGGTCTCCAACTGGCCAACAGTATCTGAATGATCTTCAAGAAATACCAGCTTCAGCGCGTTTAAGGGCCTTACCTAGGCATTCTCATCAGGAAGGGGCTGCATGAATACCTTCTCTCTACTTTGTTCTATAGGTTTTAACCCCATACTATTCCTTTTACCTCAGAGAGATAAAAATGAAAACTTCCACTGAGCACAGTGGCTCATGCCTGTAATCCTAGCACTCTGGGAGGCTGAGGCAGGTAGATCACTTGAGCTTAGGAGTTTGAGATCAGCTTGAGCAAGAGTGAGAGCCTGTCTCTACTGAAAACAGAAAAACTAGCTGGGCATTATGGCGGGTGCCTGTAGTCCGAGCTACTTGGGAGGCTGAGGCAGGAGGATTGTTGAAGCCCAAGATTTTGAGGTTGCTATGAGCTTTGATGCCATGACACTCTACCCAGGGCAACAGTGTCTGTCTCAAATAAATAAATACATAAAAAAGAACATTTTCTTTTGGAAAAAAAGAAGAAATTTTTGGTTTATATCTTTGGATATATTCTAACACAAAAAATTCAGCACAAAATAGGTTTTGGGAAGTTGGAGAAAGAAACGTCTAAGAATGTCAACAATATGTGGATTAACATGCTGTGTCTTCAGGGGCTTACCCACCTACTAGGTATGTGGTTAACCTAGCCCTCTGCTGCCCAGGCTCTGTTCTGGCATTGGTCATAGCCCTGTGCCAACAAAAGGATGGGAAGTACCTTCATGCTCCACACCAGGTACAGACAGGTCATCTGTTCCTTGCCAGAGTATCTTCCCTGTCTCGGCATCCCGAAGGTTCATCCAATTTCTGATCAAATGTGATTAAGGAAAAATAAAGCACTGAAAGTGACTCCTATTTAGTACTCTGGGTGTTTTATGTTTGCTCCTGCCAACTCAACTCTTATTTACTTTTAAGCAAGTCTACCAAATTCAGTACCATGAAAGCAGGTAAGAATGTGCAGGAGTATCTAAAAGCTATCTAAAGAAAGTGGCAGAAATATACAGAAGAGATATATATATACTTTGGCCGGGGCTGGGTTTGAACCTGCCACCTCCCGGGCCCTACCTTTTTGAGCCACAGGCACTGCCCCAGAAGATATTTTATCTACAATGTAAGAATCCATAGCTGAATGTGGTAGTGCACACCAATAGCCACAGCTATCTGGGAGGCTGAGGCAAGAGGACCTCTTGAGCCCAGGAGTTTTAGGCCACACTAAGCAATGATGCCACTGCACTCAAGCCAGGGTGACAGAGTGAGAACATATGCCAAAAAACAAAACAAAACCCCAAACAAACAACACCCCCCAAAGCCTGTACACACCTAGAAATTTCAAGAAAGGGATAGAAAATGAATAGAGCGCTCGGCACCTGTGGCTCAAGTGGCTAAGGTGCCAGCCACGTACACCAGAGCTGGCGGGTTCGAATCCAGCCCGGGCCTGCCAAACAACAATGACAACTACAACCAAAAAATAGCCAGGTGTTGTGGCAGGTGCCTGTAGTCCCAGGTACTTGGGAGGCTGAGGCAAAAGAATCGCTAAAGCCAAAGAGTTAGAGGTTGCTGTGAGCTGTGATGTCATAGCACTCTACTGAGGGTACATAGAGAGACTCTTTCTCAAAAAAAAAAAAAAATAAATAATCTGGGGAAAGACTTTATGAAGAAGACTTCAGTGGCAATTGCAACAACAACAAAAATAAACAGTACTCAATTAAATTGAAAAGCTTCTGTGCAGCTAAGGAGACAACAACCAAAGTAAATAGAAAACCATCAGAATGAGAAAAGATATTTATATGTTATGAATCAGACAAAAGCTTGATAACTAAGATCTACAGAGAACTCAAATTAATCAACATTAAAAAAAGTCAATAAGTCAATAATCCCTTATATTAATGGGCAAGAAAGATGAATAGAACATTCTCTAAATAAGATAGACGGGTTTGGCACCTGTGGCTCAAGCGGCTAAGGCGCCAGCCACATATACCTGAGCTGGCGGGTTCGAATCCAGCCTGGGCCCGCCAAACAACAATGAAGGCTGCAACTAAAAAATAGTTGGGTGTTGTGGTGGGCACCTGTGGTCCCAGCTACTTGGGAGGCAGAGGCAGGAGACTTGCTTGAGCCCAGGAGTTGGAGGTTGCTGTGAGCTGTGATGTCATAGCACTCTACCCAAGGCGACAGCTTGAGGCTCTGTCTCAAAAAAAAAAAAAAAAGAAGATAGACGAATGGCTGACAAACATATGAAAAAATGCTTAGTATCTCTAGTTATCAGAGAAATGCAAATCAAAACTACCCTAAGATATCACCTAACCTCAGTGAGAATGGCCCACGCCACAAAATCTCAAAGCTGCAGATGCTGGCATGCGTGTGGAGAGAAGGGAACACTTTTACACTGCTTGGTGGGACTGCAAACTGATACAACTTTTTTGGAAGGAATTATGAAGAACCCGCAAAGAACTCGAACTAGACCTCCATTTGATCCTGCAATCCCATTACTGAGCATCTACCCAGAAGGAAAAAAATCATTTTATCGTAAAGACATTTCACTAGACTGTTTATTGCAGCTCAATTTACAATTACCAAACTGTGGAAACAACCTAAATGCCCACCAATCCAGGAATGGACTAACAAGCTGTGGTATATGTACATCATGGAATACCATTCAGACACTAGAAAAGATGGAGACTTTACATCTTTTGTATTAACCTGATGGAGATGGAACACATTCTTCCTAGTAAAGCATAAAAAGAATGGGAAAACAAGCATGCAATGTACTCAATTCTGATATGAGGACAACTGATGACCTAGTACGTGGGGGGGGGGAGGAGGGAGTGGAGAGAGGGAAGGAGGGAAGGGGGTGGGGAGGTAATGGCATGTGATACATCTCTTGGAGGTGGGTTATAATTATAAGAGGGAGTTTACCTAACAAATGCAATTAGTATAACCTGGTTCTCTGTACCCTCAATGAATCTTCAACAATAAAAAAAAAGTTAAAAAGAAAGATTTTGTCCTCAATAAATAATATAAAATTATAGAAATAGAAAAAGCTCCAGGCGGCGCATGTGGGTCAGTGGGTAGAGCGCTGGCCCCAAATACTGAGGGTGGCGGGTTCAAACCCCACCCCAGCCAAACTGCAACAGAAAAATAGCTGGGGGTTGTGGTGGGCGCCTGTAGTCCCAGCTACTCAGGAGGCTGAGGCGAGAGAATTGTCTAAGTGCAGGAGTTGGAGGCTGCTGTGAGTTGTGTGACACCACAGCCACTCTACCCAGGGTGATAAAGTGATAAAGTGAGACTCTGTCTCTACAAAAAGAAAAAAAAAGAAAGAAAGGAAAAGCTCCATCCAAGGATGCTGGAGTGAGGCTACTTAAAGCTCTCCTAAGTCCTATAATTTGAGGGGGTAAAAGGAAGTTAAGAGTTCATGGTAGAGATGCAGCCATTGGGAATAGCTTTATAAACCATAAAAATGCAAAACCACAATAGGTTATTAGTAAAAAGAAATAAAAAGATTATTAAGGCCAGGCCTAGTGGCTCACACCTGTAATCCTAGCACTCTGGGAGGCAGAGGTGGGTAGACTGCTTGGTTCAGGAGTTCAATACCTGCCTGAGCAAGAGTGAGATCCTGTCTCTACTAAAAATGGAAAAAACTAGCCAGGTGGCTTGGTGCCAGCCACATATACCTAAGGTGGCGGGTTTGAATCCAGCCCGGGTCCCCAAAAACAACAATGACGGCTGCAACCAAAAAATAGCCGGGTGTTGTGGCGGGCGCCTGTGGTCCCAGTTACTTGGGAGGCTGAGGCAAGAGACTCGCTTGAGCCCAGGAGTTGGAGTTTGCTGTAAGCTGTGATGTTACAGCACTCTACCCAGGGGGGATAGCTTGTGGCTCTGTCTCAAAAAAAAAAAAAAAAAACAACCCCAAAACTAGCCAGGTGTTGTGGTGGACACCTCTAGTCTCAGCTACTCAGGAGGCTAAGGCAAGAGGATTGCTAAAGCCCAAGAGTTTGAGGTTACTGTGAACTACAACACCATAGCACTCTACCCAGGGCCACAGAGACTGTGTCTCAAACCCGCCCCCCCCCAAATTATTAAAGTAGTTGTCTTAAAACAACAGAAAAGCTAGCCCTCAAAATAGGAAACATTTAACTAAAAATGTTAGAACTGAAAGGCAAACTTTGATAACTGGTCATCATCTGGCTGAAAACACTTTTCTCTTTTAACAGTTTTTTGCTAACCAGATTTTCCAGAGAAAAAGAGCCTGAGTTTTAAGACTCAAAGGTCAAATCACTTTCAGTCTTAGAGAGGAGGATTAGGTAGACAAGCTCTAAAGGAGGGGGCTGGAGTACTATTTATAAATACCACTCTCTGGGTCAGTCAGGTCTTTTCTCATTTGAAAGCTCCCTGGTAATTATAGGAAGGATGAGCACAAAGAACACTCCTCTGGTATGGGAAGCCTCCTGCTTAGAGGAGGGCTTTTCTGGTACCCTCTTATTTGGAGCCAGGCAGACATAAAGAAGCACTCTCATATGTAAAAGAGCATCTTAAAAATAAGCTTCAGAGTGGCTCAGTCCCCATAGCACAGTGGTCACAGCGCCAGCCACAATCACCGAGGCTGGCAGGTTCAAACCAGGCCTGGGACAGCTAACAACGACAACCCAACAAAAAATAGCTGGGTGTTGTGGCAGGCACCTGTAGTCCCAGTTACTTGGGAGGCTGAGGCAAGAGAATCACCTGAGCCCAAGAGTTTGAGGTTGCTGTGATGCCATGGCACTCTACTGAGGGCAACACAGTGAGATGCTGTCTCCAAAAAAAAAAAGCTTCAGAGCAAAACAATAAGCTTCAAATCAATATCTACAGGAAAGTTAAAATAGGAAGTAAACATTCCACAAACATTGTGGAGGAATGGGAGATCCTTGGCTCAACAAGGACGGTTACGCAAGTTCTTTTATGTTTTAGAAAACAGATGTAATCTGCTATATACATATATATATATTTTTGAGACAAGAGTCTCACTTTGTCACCCTTGGTGCCATGGCATTATAGCTCACAGCAACCTCAAACTCTTGGGTTCAAGCAATTCTCTTGCCTCAGTCTTCTGAGTAGCTGGGATTACAGGCGCCCAACTCAATACCTGGCTATATTTAGAGATGGGGTCTCGCTCTGGCTCAGGCTGGTCTCAGCAATCCACCCGCCTTGGCTTCCCAGAGATTACAGGCATGAGCCCCTGCGCTTGGTCCTGGTATGATTTAGATACTGTCCAGTTCAGGAGCTGGGGACAGCTGTGTGGTACAGAAGGCAGTGAGGGAGTGGTAGGGTGGAGTGGGAAGGGAAGGCTTGGGGATGGGAGAAACCAGTTAGATGAATGAAGTACTAGGTAAATTTCCTTGAGAGACGTGAATGTAGGAAACACTATTAAATATAAAAGGGTTTAAACTATTTTGTAACGATCATCTAGGAACATTTTGGAATGAGTACACTGGCTGTGGGAGTCTTAGTTTTAAATGGAAATGGTCAATATAAATTTTTATATAGATCTGCTCTATATGCCAGCACCTCAGCAGCAAGTTGAAGGAGGAAGAATGAGAGAAATTAGAATGAGTGAAGAGAGGAGAGTGTGAGAATATGGGGAAGGCAAAGAGCGAAAAGAGAAAAGACCCATGGGGGACACACAGAGAGGGAGAGCCAAAAGGAATAAAGGGGAAAAAAAAGACAATAGGAAAAACACACAAATAGAATTGCCTACAGACAACTAAAAACAAAGAGACAGAGCTAGGACAGAAGGGAACAAAAAGGAAGTCTGGACCTAAGATTCCATCCATAGTTTTTCCCTATGTTAATATTGTGCAGTTGTCTTGCCTAGTGGCTTTTATGGGATGGTTTGAAACTGACAGGCAGAAAAGGAAGACTTTACATTTCAACTGTAAAGCCCTTCTAGGCTGGGTGTGGTGGCTCACATCTGTAATCCTAGCACTCTGGGCGTGGGTGGACTGCCTGAACTCATAGGTTCCAGACCAGCCTGAGCAAGTGTGAGACCCTCATCTCTAAAATATAGCCGAGCATTGTGGTGGGCACCTGTAGTCCCAGCTACTTGGCTTAACAAGAGGCTGTCAGGAGGCTGTCTTGGTTAACAAGGATATATGTGAAATTTACTAGGTCTAGAATATAAATGTCTTGGGGGTGGCGCCTGTGGATCAAAGGAGTAGGGTGCCGGCCCCATATGCTGGAGGTGGCGGGTTCAAACCCAGCCCTGGCCAAAAAAAAAAAAAAAAAGAATATAAATGTATTAAAACAATAACTAAGAAAATGCCATGAAGGCTATGTTCACCAGTTTGATGAAAGCATTTCAGGTTGTGTATAAAACTAGCACATTGTACCCATGATTGCATTAATGTACACATATGATTTAATAAAAAAAAAAAAAGAGACTGTCTTGGAGGCTGAGACAAGAGAACTGATGGAGCTCAAGAGTTTGAGGTTGCTGTGAGCTCTGATGCCATTGCACTCTACCTAGGGAACAAAGTGAGACTCTGTCTCAAAAAAGAATAAAGTGGCTCAGTGCCTGTGGCTCAAATGGCTAAGGTGCCAGCCACATACACCTAAGGTGGCGGGTTCAAATTCAGCCCGGCCCGCCAAAAACAATGACAGCTGCAACCAAAAAATAACTGGGCGTTGTGGCGGGTGCCTGTGGTCCCAGCTACTTGGGAGGCTGAAGCAGGAGACTCATTTGAGCCCAGGACTTGGAGGTTGCTGTGAGTGTGATGCTACAGCACTCTACCCAGGGTGATGGCTTGAGGCTCTGTCTTGAAAAAAAAAATTATCACCTAAACTGTGATACTTCTTTTTTTTTTTTTTTTTTGAGACGGAGCCTCAAGCTATCCCCCTGGGTAGAGTGCCATGGCATCACAGCTCATAGCAACCTCCAACTCCTGGGCTCTAGCGAGTCTCCTGCCTCCGCCTCCCAAGTAGCTGGGACCACAGGCGC
>CAUYQV010050014.1:0-18802 GCA_963574575.1 Galagoides demidoff | reverse complement strand
ATAATACTCCATGGTATACATATGCCAATGTTTTTTTAACCCGTTCATGGGTTGATGGGCATTTGGGTTGCTTCCACAACTTGACAATTGTGAATTGAGCTGCTGTAAACGTTCTGCTGCAAATGTCTTCGTGGTAAAATGATTTTTGTTCTTCTGGGTAGAGACCTAGTATTGGGATGGAGGGATCAAATAGAAGGTCAACTTTTAGTTCTTCAAGGATTCTCCACAGCTCTTCCCATAAAGGTTGTATTAGTTTGCAATCCCACCAGCAGTGCAAAGTGTTCCCTTTTCTCCACATCCATGTCAGTAGATTTGGGACTAAGGTTTTACATTTTCATCAAAAATCATGAGCATCTTTGTTTATACTTAATCTTAGGATTCTTTTATATTTAATTCTGCTAACAATCATAGATATATATTTTAAACTGCATTTACTGTTATTGCTGGTGGATAGAAATGTTATTTAATTTTTATATGGAACATGTATACCTTGTTGACTTTACATTAACTCTAATCACTTGCCTGTAGATTCTGTTTATCTATGGAGGCAATCGTAATAACACCTGAAAATCATGACATTTCTTCTTTTGCTCAGACCATATGCCTCATAACTTTATATATACATATGTGTGAGTGTGTGTGAGTGTGTGTAGAGATAGCTATAGATATCATACTGGCAAAGAGACATAGTATATTATGAAATGAAAGTAGTGATAGCAAGTGTCTTTGTTTTGTTATTGTTATTAAAAGAAACGCTTCTAACGTTTTGCCTTCTAATTATTTTGTTGTAGAATTTATAAATGCCCTTATTCAGGAAAAGAAAATTTCTCCATTTTAGTAAGTTTCTAAATTTTTCTTCTTTCAATTCATGAGCAAATTGGTGGTGAATTTTATTGAATGCTCTTAAAGCCACTATTGAGATGAAAATGTGGATTTTCGCTTTTAATATGTTTTTGTGGTAAATTACATTAACAGACTTTTAGGTATAAAACAAACTTTTCATTCTCAAGCTAAAACTGAAATAGAATGATATATATTGATCTTTAAATTAATTCCTACATTCATAGTTAATAATGAGTATAGGAATTATGCATTAATATCATGAGTGATATTGGCCTGTAATTTTCTTTTTTGGTGATGTTTTTGTCTAGTTTTGGAATTCCTAGTCACCTTAAAATAATTCAGGAGTTTTTTCTCTTTCTAGCCTCAGGGAACAAAAGAGGCTTACTGTTGTCCTGAGTTTGACTACACATTTTAAACAGGTCCCTGACCTACCTTTTCTTGGTGTAGTTATCTCAGAAAATTTGCAATTGTAGCATCCTTCTTTGTCCCTTCCAGATATAAATTCTTTACAATGCAGGGTGTGTCTCTCAAGGACCTAGAAGCCATCTCTTTGAAATAAAATAAATGATGAGTCATACTGATATTTTTTTCAGTCATCAATTCTCAATATTTCTATCAAACTTAAACAAATTTCCCAATATGGTATAAGCATGTCACCTTTCCCCCTCTCCAAAAATAGCTACATCATTTTGGGAGGGGAGATAAAATTTATTAAAACTCTGGTTAATATGACCAGAGTAATTTATCTGTTCTTTTATTTCTTTAGCTTTTGAATCATGCCTTCCACAGACTTCTATCCTCCTGTTCTCATCTTATCTCTTCCTTCTTTAGGTCTGGAGAACAGCTGACATTCTGTCTCTTTCCTTCATCTTCACCCTGGGAATTCCATTTCTTTCTCTTCTGCATTAGAATCCCTGATTCCTGGGTCTTACCATTTTCTCTTCTTGTTTAATTTGTTTTTATAGTTTTGAGCATTATTTGTAGGATGCAGGGGAGATAAAACAGTGATACATCTATTGTACAAGTCATAAAATATCTTTATTTTGTTTTTTACACTTGGTTGAAAGATTAGTTAAGCACGTAATTCTGAATGATACATAATTTTTTACTCACATTTTTAAACGCACTGTTCTCTTACCTTCCAATTTTTTCTGTGGTGACTGAGACTTATGAAAGCAATGTATATCATAATTTTTCTCCCCTGTAATCTATTTTTATTCTCCCATCTAGACTAGTTTGAGGTCTTTTCTTTATTGTTAGAGTTCTTAAATTTCAAAATGATGTATCTTAGTGGGAATTTTACATATTTGTTTTATTTTATTCATGATATTAGATGCTCAAGTCCTTCAATCCTAAACATACTTTGATTTATACATTTTATAATTCTCTCTATTTGTTCTTCTCTTTTAGAAAATATTACTGTTCAGTTGGAATTTAAATCTCAGGTTTAGTCCTTTCATTTTGATCCTTCTCATTCTGTCCTTTTTGCTGTATTTGCCTCCTTACATATATATAGTAATTTCTTGAAAATTTACTCAACTCTATTGTAAGTAATCTGTCACATTGTTTGTTATATTTTAATTCCTAAGAGCACTTTAGTTTTCTGTAATCTTCCGTTTGTTTTTAGCGTCCTATTTTTTATGTATAAAATATCATTTATCTCTGGTGATATTAATTGTGGTTTTTTATAAAAGCTTTCTATCACATTGCTTCTACTTTCTTTTTTTTAACTTTATTTACTTTGCTCTTTCCTTTATGTTAGTGGTTTCCCTATACATCTACCATTCTTCCATGCCCTTTCCATTTAAGAATGAAACCAAAGTACTAAAAGTTTGATTGGAAACTCTGTGCCCATGACTAGGACTTTTAACCAAAGAAATTTAGTGGAAAACTATCAGGCAGAGGCTTTGGAATTGCACTGAGGTACCCAAAATGTCAGAATCTCAGTATATCTAATGTAATTATATAATTTTCACATAATTCTGCAATATTCTCTCTGTGTAGGGAACTGATTATAGGCCTGCTTACAGGTAAAAAGGAGCTAGAAGTTGTCTAATTACTCATTGCAAATGAGACAATTATTTTGAAATAATAATATTCGATTGGTGGGACCATGCCTATGGTTCATCCTATAAGGGTACATGTGAATCTCTCTAAATGTAGAATATAAATGTTTTAACACAATAACTAATAAAAAGATATGAACGCTATGTTAACCAGTTGGATGAAAGTATTTCAAATTGTATATAGAAACAGTATACTGTAACCTATGATAGTATTAATGTACACTGCTATGATTTAATAAAAAAAAAGAAATAATAACAGTCAATGGAGTATACTGACAAAGCAATTTTGAGGGCACATTTTGGGTTTCTAGTGAATCTTTTCACTTGGAACTTGCATACATTTGCCCTATTCTGTAATGTGTTATTTTCTAGTGGCTACTTTTACTTCCTTTCTCAAACCCTGAGTTTCTAGCCATTCAAATCTGCCCCATGCATCTCTCCATCAGCTGTCCAGAGTAGGATTTTAAAAGAACCCCAGGTCTGTTCCTATTGTGGGGTTTCCATCTAGTCTCGATAGAAGGCTCCTTTGCTTCACCGTCTAGATCTGGGCATCAACTTTCCAATGAAATTCTCTGGTTTGCTGCTAGAAATAGGCCATGACCCTGGCCCCAGACTCCGCTACCTGGAAGGTTTAGCACATGTAGTCCTGATGCTTGGAGGAGAATCCTGGGTCTCTGATTGGTTGTCTTAGGGTGACTGTTAAGCGGTCCCTATCCTTTTCCCATAGGGAAATGCTTGAGATTTGCTTGGAAAATATGACTCTTTCATGGCATTTCAAATATTTTAAATATCTTCAAGGTAAAAGTTGTGCTTTCTCAAAACAAACTAGCTTTCTACCCAATTCTTTCAAAGTCTTAACTTAGGCGGCTTAGTATTTAGGTATAGCTACAGGGTCTGGTCTAGGCATCTAAAGCTTTAGACAAAACTGCAATAGAATCTTCATTTGGGATCATGTTATTTTTTTTCTTTATTTCTCCAATAGATTATTCATGAATGAAATAAAGAAAAGAAGAAAACATTGCCTACAGGTATACTGGCCAGAATCCTGTGTCTGTTCGTATTATCCAGAGGTTTATTATTTTCTTTTTGTTACAGCATGTTTCAGTTTTGCTTAGACCAGGCGTTCTCAACCTTCCTGATGCTGTGATGTATTTTCATTGTTACAAAGGGGTCACCACCCGTAGGTTGAGAACCACTGGTAAGTGTGGATTTTTGCCCTTTTTCTTTGCACCATGGTCAAGTTTAGGGCCGAGAAAATCCCACTTTAAGAGCATGTTATGTGGCTATTTTCACACGATCTTTATGAATTCAGTATGACAGCTTTGTTGGGTTCATTATTCTCTAATGTTTCATGATCAGCTGTCTCTCCATATTAGGGTTTTTATAGAGATAAAGCTTTTCTTCTACCACAGTAGGAGGATTGTTATATTGCTGGGAAGGTTTAGAAAGAAATGTAAATAATTGCTCCCTAAACTGACCCTTAACAATTCTTTTGTCCCACACTCCACCTTTGAACATATGTATCTGTGCCATCAAACTGGTGTCTCCACACCAGATACGGCCAATGGCCATTGTTTTATCAACCTCTACCTTAATTTGACCATCTCATACACCAATGTAACTCCTTTACAAGAGAACTGGGTATGAAATCTCATGTCAGAAGTTTTATTCCTTCTTTTACTTCATCAAAATAATATCGCACAAGGAAGAGATGAATAGCCATCTATACTTTCAATAAAATTGTTACATTAGCTTTCTACCTTTGAATAAAATGTATTCCTCCTGATCATGATCTCATTTCCTAAAGAGACACATCAATTATGTCTTAATGCACAGATCCTCATAATGATAGATTTTCGGTTGTCTGGAATCATTTGAGTGCATTTGAATGTAATGTATTTTAAGTATCTACTGACATAATAGATTTATGTGACCCAAATAATCGGATTTGCAATGGTTCTGAAAAAGCTTCACCCATCACAATTTCAACTGGAAATTTTTAATTTTACTGTTTCGAATTTCTTTAGGAAAGGATTCTTGAAACAAAGCCTAATTTTTATATTTAGTGTTGATCTATGAAGTAAGCATAGGATGGATTTCATGTGCACAGCTCACCAAAGGGCTGCCACAAGCACTAGCTCATCAGTCTCTCTTCCTTCCCTCATTCCTTGAGATGAGAGTTTCAGGCTGGGTTTATGTTGGTTATTTCTTCCTTTACTTCACCCCAGGTCTAACTCTAATCACAAAAAGAATAATGATCTTGTGAAATTCGAATAAATACAGATTGAGAATTTACTGAATATATACTATGTTCCAGGCACTAAACTAGGTACTTTACATCCATTGTCAATGAAATAATTTTCAAACAGTCCTAAGAAGTGTTATTGTTCCAATTTTTCTAATTTTCTAATGTTATTAATGATGAACTAGAGGTTTGAAAAGCAAGGCATTATAGCTAGTTACAGTCAAAATATTCAAATATATTTCTTTCCCTGTAAATCCCATGCTCTGCACTTTGCACCAAGGTCATCATGGAGTTAAAGACTCTCCAATTTCACAGGTAACCTCTTGAGGTCTGACTAATTTATATAACCTGCTCATGACTTCTTTGGGGAGAGCTCTGTCCTCTGTGAGTGAAATGAACCTTAATTTCCTTGCTCTGGCAGAAAGAAAAATTACAAGTCAATTTGTAAAGATTGCCAGAGCACTAAAAAATCCTCTGACAAAGACACGAGCAAGTGTGCACACATACATTCCCATCCACCCCCCATTATCCCATAAAGCAATTGCAGTAGAATGGACATGAATGGATCTACTCTTAGTCCTGATGGCCCCAAATAGCAGTGGACAGTGCATTTTGGCTATGAGCAAAGGAACAGTTCTTCATTACTTTCTGTTTCATGTTAGATTAGACTCATGCTCTCTGCTCAGATTTAAACCATGAAACACCTCTATAAAGTAGTGAAACTTCAAGTTGCTTCCTCAGTTTCAATGAGCCAGAGGAGAGGAAAAAAACAAAAGGAATATGTGATGCTTATAAATATTGCCAATACATACTAATGCTACTTTTTCAAGACTGTGATTGGATATTGTGACAACCCATTGTTTGGCAAATGAATACGTGAAAAGTGCATATACACTTTACTTATTAGTATAAATGATTCTTTTTATAGCTTGGATGATTTTATTAGGAAATCTACTCCCCATCCCTGGAAAGGCCAAGGGACAAACAGTACAATAAGAAATAATTTACTGGGCCAACTAACTTCTAGTGTAATAGATAATTTCCTCAGAGATGAAAGACTTAAGTATGAGAAACACAGATGATTAATTGTTTTATTTTATTTTTTTGGTAGAATCACAAGAAAGACATAAATGACCTTTTGGCGCTTCTTTCATTTAGTTAAATGGTAAATTCAAACTGTCCACCTGATAATGAATCACCTAAAAAAATGCACATTGATTTATTTTTGTGTATCTTTGAAGAAAAACATATATATACACCCCATATACACAAAATGCAGCCACAAACATATCCAAGATTTAATTTATTGAAACCTTATAATTATAAAGTCAAAAATGAAAAAAATAAACAGATTTTTCTTTATCAGCTACAAGTTATTGCTGCAAGAACTATAGCTCTTTAGTCAATTTAATAGGAACTATCAATATACAATAGAGTTTTTCTACTCTTCACTTAAAATTGTATAATTTTTTAAACATTCTATGTTAATGTCCCTGCATTTAACAATCGGATTTCAATTTTGCAAAGAAGAAAATACTCTTTTCCTCAAAAGCAAAATTAACTTTAGAAATAAATAACAATATATACACCTCACATTCAATGTAATCTTTTTTGTGAAAAGATAGCAATTTGTAAGATATTACTATGACTTTGGCCACTAAGATGTGTTACATTTATGTTCTACTTTAAATCTTCAATCAGTCTTTTCCATCTGTCAAAATTTTATAGCTACTGCAAGATAAAGGCTCTGTTGCTATGGTAATTATTCCATTACCTAGGTGACAGTGTTCGGATGATGTCATTGTTAAAGTGATATAACTCATGAAACATTTTCAGCTTTCATTATAGATAGGCAGACAGAAAACTGATTCATGATACAAAATCAAGGGGCCAGAAGATTGCTGTTCTTTAAAATATACTGGGTGCTCACAAACGAGAATTAGAAAGTGAATGTTAAGTACATTTCTCTAAGTATCTCTGCTTTCAGTTGGGTCAATACCCTCACCAGTATTTCACAGAGCTGAAAGAGGAGATGGAAAGATTTCAAGCATGGGGAAAAACAAATGATAGAAAGGTACTCTGCTGGCAGAATGGTGGAAATACGTCCTATTAAAATATATTTTCCCCCATCTCTTTAGTTGAATCATGTGCTTAATAATTACTAAAAAAAAAACTACTATGCACTTTTATTTTTGTACCATGATCTAATCCTCAGAAAGCTGTATACAAAGAGATATGGAGAGGAACAGACGCAAGGAGAAAAGAGAAACAGGAAATTGGTGGAGAAAACAGCAGAAAAGATGAGAAACTGGTTTGCAGGTCACTGTGCAGAATATGATGAAAGACAAATCGGAGAAAGGGTGGATGAGAGTTTCAAAAGTTTGTCAGACTTCAATAGGACTTGCTAGGCAGTGACTGCCCTGTGGCCAGTGCTGTTTCTGTCTCATCTAAAGGCCTTTTTGATGTTGTAAGAGGCACGTAGCCTGACACCCTCCAAGCTTCCCAAACAGGGGAGGTTGTGTAAATTGTTTCCAAGAGATAGAACATGTTTTGGATCAGATACTTGGGGAAATTTTGGGACATGTCCTTTGAGCATGGAGGATTCAGTAGCCAGCCCTTTCTAATGACTGAAGGGTAATTACTACCCACCAAAGAAAAGCCATTACCAACATCTACTTTGTGAAAGTGTCAAAGCGTTTTTTCAGAAATCCTCTTTTCTTGTGTTGTGGTATCCATTTCTAAATATTATCTTGCTTTGTTCTCTCATACAATCAGAACTGAATTATGAAGTTTGAAGAAAATGGAGAAATCCTAAGAGTGTATATAAATTCTTATATTGTATATGTAAGGAAAGGGTCCAAAGCGGTTCCTTGTCTTATGTAATGATGACTATGGTCAATAATAGTGTATCATATGCTTGACATTTCCTAAGAGCTTAGAGCTTAAGTGTTCTCCCCACAAAAAAGATACTCCGTGAGGTGATGTTAATTAACTGGATCATGGTACTCATTTCACATTGTATACATACATCAAATGATTTTGTGTGTACCTTAAATAAGTACAATTTTTATTTGTCAATTTTACCTTGATACATTAGGGAAAAAAATTTCAGAGTTGGGAGATAAATGTATACCATGTAATAATCTAATATCAATCCAAGGCCCAAATACCTACTAACACTCTCTTGCCTTTCAGTCAAACATTACAAGGTAGAAGAATTCATTAGTGCTGGAGGCAGCCCATTCCATTCTGGCCATGTTGACATAATCTACTTGGGACAAGGCAGTTATATAAACCTAAGAGAATTTAATGTGTTAGTTTCTTATGACATTTAAATTTTATAACAGGAATATGGAAAGTGCAAAATTTTTCCTAAAAGCTCAAATGGCAGAACCTAGGCACCACAGTACTTAGGTTGGTGGTGGAAGGACAGGCTTGGGAAAAAAGAAACTTCTGGAGATCGCACAAATCATACTACCAGGGGTAGTACTGCTTTCTTAGTTATGTTTAAGGCTTGTTCCACTTCATTGTGTGCGGGTAGGTGTGCACTTCATTGTGTGAGGGTGTGTGTGTTTACATATGCATTTTCTGGCCGCCATATGAATCTGGCAGAATAGGAATTGAAGACAAACCACAAGCTCAACCAGGGAAGCAACAGCTGCTGGGCCATCACCTCACTTGTGAAATCTGGTAAAGGACCCAATAATTGTGGTGTTTTGGGCAACTCCCAGAGTGAGTGTGAAAGCAATTCCCTGATTAATAATTAGCCTTTATTCAATTAACAGCTTGCTGAATCTTGTTCTTGGTATGTATTACACGACTTGACATTGCACTTAGGAGATAGTTTTTAAAACAAAATGTGATATGGCGACAATATTTCTTTTCAATGCTTGTTGGTTTCAAATTCTAACAAGTTCTGTCCTTTCCCCAAGGGATGAAGGAGGACACAGAAAGGGCTAGAATCTAAATGTCTAAAGCCCAAAATAATGTGTCAGATTAAACCACCAACATCATAAATCAAGCTCATTAACAGCATCTGATAAAGCTTATCTGCCTCACATCACCAGGGAGCCACTTGCTAGCAGGGCCTTTGTGGATAGAATTTTCAGTAGATACCATCATTAGAACTCAGTGAAATAGCCATCCACAGAACAGCTTGCAGCAGTTGCTTCTGTATCATAATTACAGAAATGATTACAGTAGCAAATATTAAAAACAGTGCAGTTATGCATAATTTCTACAACATCGAATTTACCAGCAGTAAAAACAGTAATAAAAGCATTGCCCAGTGATGAGACAAAGCAATTTTCAGTCAAGATGCCTAAAAATAACCTAAGTTTTCTTACAGCTGGATTCATTGTTAACATGGTTTGCTTAGCTTCTTGCTTGAGGGAGCTTAATCAAAACCTGGGTAATAACCACACTCGCTAACACATGAGTCTAATAGACTTTTTAGACAAAAGGATATGACTTTTGGATTCCTAGAAAAGCTACAGCTACAGCTTTGGGAAAGGCCACCCACAGAGTACAGCAACATCTCAGAAGGAGATGTTCTTAGCCAAGGAACAAAATGATCTATTTAAAGTCAACAAGATATAATTTCTGTGAAACCCCCTTTCCTATCCTGGCACTTTAGACTCTCCATCATTCACCTATCCCCACTTGCTTTTCTAGTAATGTGTATCCATAGAAATGCTCCTCTGTTATACAGTTTCAGTTTTTACATTGAAAAGACCATAACTCATTCATGTCCCTACTATTTCCCTCCCTCCTTGGACTTCAGCTTGGTGCCAAGCACAAAATAAATATTATACATATTTGTCAAAGTAAACTGATGAACCTGAGACATCAAGTTATACAATATAAATTTAATGTTACTCAGAAATGCCAGGAAAAACATTGTAAACCATAATATGCAATATCCAGATGAGACTGAGTTTGTTTAAAGCAGTAGTTCTTGCTTCTGGATGCTCATTACATCATCTATAAAGCATTAAGACAAACTTATTTATGAGTGTCACCCAAGACTATTTAAATCAGAATATCTGAGACTAGGGCCTGGTCATACAGATTTTTAAAGCTTCCCAGAAGGAGCTGGTTTGAGAATCACTGAATTAAAGGGTATGAGTAAACACATACTACTAGCATAATTATGGGAAATAACTGAAACACTAGGGAAGAAAAAATAGCTTCATTTTCTTTGTGTCTTTGGTCATGTGCTTCATCCCCTGAGCTTCATTTGATTCCACTATGACATGAATTCATTATATAAACAGTAGTTGCTTAAATTTTTCTCATAATAAAATTATATGGGTAAGAACACTAACCCCAGAAACACTAGTCCAGTGCCCAATTCACTGAGTCACAGTTTCCAACTATAAGATCCAGGAACTTATATATTTAAAAGTTTTTGCACAGCAAAGAAAGAAATCAACTGAGTAAACAGATGATCCTAGAGAATGGGAGAAATATGTGCAAACTATACATCTGAAAATGATTAAAACTCAAAAACTACAAAGAACTCAAATAAATCAGCAAGAGATAAATCATAACTGCATCAAAAGGTGGGCAAAAGACATGAATAGATTTTTTCCCTAAGAAGACAGACACATGGCTAACAAACATATGAAAAAAGCTCAGCATCCTTAAAGAAAGGTGGAGACTTTACCTCCTTCATATTTACATGGATGGAACTGGAACATATTCTTCTTAGCAAAGTATCTCAGGAATGGAAGAAAAAGTATCCAATGTACTCAGCCCTACTATGAAACTAATTTATGGCTTTCATGTGAAAGCTATAACCCAATTATAGCTCAAGAATATGGGGAAGAGAGAGAGGGAGGGGAAGGAAGGGGGATGGATGGGTGGAGGGAGGGTGATTGATGGGACCACACCTATGGTCCATCTTACAAGGGTACATGTGAGTCTTTCTAAATGTAGAATATAAATGTCTTAACACAATAACTAAGAAAATGCCATGAAGGCTATGTTAATCAGTTTGGTGAAAATATTTCAAATTGCATATAAAACCAGCACACTGAAAAAAAAATGTTCAACATCACTAGTCATTAGGGAAATTCAAATTAAAACCATAATGAAGTCTGGGCACCATGGCTCACACCTGTAATCCTAGCACTCTGGAGGTTGAGGCTGGTGATTGCCTGAGCTCAAGAGTTGGAGACCAGCCTGAGCCAGAGTGAGATCTCATCTCTAACAATAGCTGGGCATTGTGGTGGGCACCTATAGCCCCAGCTACTTGGGAGACAGGAGACGAGGCAAGTGAATGGCTTAAGCCCAAGTGTTTGAGGTTGCTGAGCTGTAATGCTATAGCACTCTACAGAGGGCGACAAAGTGAGACTCCATCTCAAAAAACAAACAAACAAAAAAGCTGTAATGAGATATTACCTTATGACTATCAGAATGGCCATTACTGAAAACTCAAAAAATAATAGATGTTGCACAGAAGCAATGACAAGGGAATGTTGTCACTTGTTACACTGTTGGTGAGAATGTGAATTAGTATACATCTGTGGAAAACAGCATGGAAATTCCTTAATGTACAAAAAGTAGTGCTGGGAAACCTGGACAGCCACATGTAAAAACTGTAACAGGACCTGTATCTCTTACCACTCACAAAAATTAACTCACAATGAATAAAATATTTAAACCTAAAGTAGGAAAATATAAGAATCCAAGAAGAAAATATTGGAAAAACACTTATAGATTGCAGCCTAGGTAAAGAATATATGAAGACCCTAAAAGCAATCCCAGCAACAAAAATAAATGAGACCTGAACAAATTGAAAAGTTCCTGCACAGCAAGGACACAATGAAAACAACAAATAGATAATGCACAGAAGGACAGAAAATATTCCCATGGTATATATTGGATAAAGGGTAACTAGACTCTACAAAGAACTCAAGTAAATCAACAAGAAACAACCAAATAACCCCTTTAAAAAGTGGGCAAAAGATATTAACAGAAACTTTTCAAAGAAGATACAGTAATAGCCAACAAAGTCATGAAAATTTCTCAACATCTCTAATCATTAGGAAATTGCAAATCAAAACAATAATGAGATAATCACTTAGCTCTATGTTATAAAATCCCAAAACAGCAGACATTGACACGGGTACACAGAGAAAGGAACTGTTATATACTGTTGGTAGAACTGCAAACTAGAGCAACCTCTATAGAAAGTTTTATGGAGATAACTCAGAGAAGTAAATTCTCAAGGAAAATCAAGCTGGAGGGATGGGAATAAAGGAGATGGGCAAATTCACACCTGTTGGTTATCATGCACACTATCTGGGTGAAAGGCACAATTATATAGATTTGACTCAATTTATACACAAACAAAGTATGTTTATCCCTTAATATTCTTAAATTTTAAAATATTTACAAATAACTAAAAAAAAAGAAGAAGAAGAAGAACAAAGAAAAGTAGCCCTATCATTTGATCCAACAATCCCATTACTGAGTTTCTAGCCAAAGGTAAATAAAGCATTTCAGTACAGCCACAATAGTTGATCACTTCCTTACATTGAACACCTTCTTAAGTTGACTTAATTTTCATTGACTGAACACATACCACATGTACATATCAGTAGAGTAGGCCTAGTTCCTTATGTTGACCACCTCTGTATACTGATCAATTTGTTAAGGTCCAACTTACAAAGGTTCTCCTGTACATCAAAAAGGCATCTGCACCCAAAAATTTATTACAGCACAATCTACAATTACAAAGTATGGAGTCAACCTAAGTGCCATTAACTGATGAGTAACTATGTGTGTATGCACACATGTCTATATGTTTATATATATATGTGCGTATATATATTACATATGTATATGTATAGTACTACTCAATCATAAAAAGGAATTAAATAATGTATTTTGCAGCAACTTGGATGGAATTGGAGAACATTATCTTAAGTGAAGCATCACAGGGTAAAAAATGCTACATGTTCTCACTTATAAGTGGGAGGTAAATGAAGGGTATAGATGATCCTAAGTGGTATAATGTACTAAGAAAGGGAGACAGAGTGAGAGGATTGAAGGGTAAAAAATACCTATTTGGGGTGAGGCAGGAGACTCGCTTGAACTCAGGAGTTGGAGGTTGCTGTGAGCTGTGATGCCATGGCACTCTACCCAGGGCAACAGCTTGAGGCTCTGTCTCAAAAAAAAAAAAAAAAAAAAACCTATTTAGTAGAATGTATGGTATTCTGGTGAAAGGAATATTAAAACCCCTGACTTCAATATTACACAATCCATCCATGTAACAAAAAAACACTTGTATCCCCTTCAGTCTACTAAAATAAAATGAACAAATGAATAAGAAAAATAAACTTTTCAATTTACAAAACTGCCGTTTGGACAAGAATGACAAGATAAGATGACGTTGTGGTCTAATCTGAGAGTACAAGACAAGCAATGTAAACAAAATATCTCTAAAAAGTAGTATAGTTCAGAACTTGATTACTAAATAGTCATTTTCCAACAAAAATGACCAGGATTCTTTGAAGAAAAATGCTAGTTTTAGGACTCTGAAGAAAAATGCTAGTTTTAGGACTGTTCTAATTTAGAACATCTTGTAGGACCAGTAAATAAGGAAGTGCTGAAAAAAATAAATGATATGGGTATGCCAAAGGGAAAAAGAAATGGCCAAATATGTGGATCAATTTAAGCAACATAATGAATAACAGAATTGGATTATAAACAAAAATATAAAATAATTATCGACCATAAACTTAATGTGTGTATCCCCATTCCCAGATTAATATATTGGAACCTCATACCCAATGTCATGCTATTAAATAGAATCTTTGGGAGTTGAATGAGTCATAAGTGTGTGACTCTCATAACTGAGATTGGCACTCTTATACAAAAGGCCCTAGAGAGCTCCCTCACTCTTTTCTTGTATACGAGGACACATCAAAAAGATAGCCATCTATGAACCAGGATGTAGGCCTTTACCAGACACCAAATCTGCCATGATTTTGGACTTCCCAGCCTCCAGAACTGTTGTTTATCAGTCACCCAGTTTACGCCATTTTGTTCTAGCAGCCCAAATAGACTAAGACAATACATGTTTGAATCACTAAAAATTTGGATGAAGGGACAAATCTCTGTTACAAAAGAATTCCAAATAATTTATGCAGATATTTCCTCCTCCAAGAAGCGGACAATCACTTCTATCACATTGGGCTGTACTTAGCAAGAAGTTATGTTGCTGTCACATTTTCATGATAGGATGAGACAGGCACTTCCTGTCTGCAGCAGGCACTTCCTGTCAGCAGCCTCCCAAACCCATCACTTCAGTCTGATTGTAACAGAAACATCAAACAAGTGCAAATTGAGGGACATCGTAGAAAATACTTGACCATGCTTCAATACAGTTAAGGTCAAGACAAATAGTGAAAATTGAAAAACTGTCATACAGCAGAGAAGAAAGCATGATTACAAATATACAGTGTTGTATCCTAAAGTATACTCAGGATGTTTGCAGAGAAAGTAATGAAATCCAATAAGTCTGAGGTTTGATTAATAGCAACACTTCAATATTAATTTCACAAATGTATCACAGTTAGTAAAAGATGTTAACATTAGAGGAACTGCGTAATGGATAGATGGAAACTCTGTACTATCAAATATTTTTGTGAACTTTCCATATATCTAAAAATATTCAAAATTGTTATTAAAATTACAAGGAAATAAAGCAATTTAGGCATGAAAATATGGTAATTGTTAAGAATTCTTCCTTTCAGACTAACGATATTTAAAATGACTTGAAGTGTAAAAATTTTGCTACTGATTTCCTGTGAGTCTGGCCAATATTACATATTCAACTGTGTTTAAAAATAACTTACCCTTCTCTGTAAAGCAGTGTGGACTTAAGACTGAATTATCACTGAAGTAATACACTTAAGTATACAGTGTATACTTAAGACTGAAGTATACACTGTACTTGCTCCTGCACCAGAGAAGTTCCTGCACCACTTTCTGGCACCATTTAACAAACAGGCACATTTCCTTATTAAAAAAATAAACCCCTGTCAGGTACATCTAAATGAAGTCCTTGGAGGAGTATCACTTCTGAGTGAACCCATGTATGGTGGCACGATGTTAAAAATGCTTCATAATTGCTTTATATTTTTACATTTTTCCAGTCCTAAATCCTATCCGAGAATGAAACTATATCCATGCTTACTAGTGAACATTCAATATCTTTTTAAAGTTTTATTTTAAAAAGTTAAAATTTCTCCAAATGTAAAGGAAATCTCTTATCTAAAGTCATGATGTTGAAATGCACTCCAATTAAAAATTTTACTACACATTTTTCCTGGTTTTAATTTTTAATATTGTTGAAAAGTTGCTCTTCCCTTCTCTTATTTGCATTCAATCTCAAGTCTTCTAACTGGTATCTCCTTCCCTCTTCTGGTAAGTTCCTTTTTCCTACACTAACATCCATTGCACTCTACCAGAATGGTTACTCTGAGTTACAAAAGTGACTTCATCACCTCCCTTGGCACCTGGCTACCTATTGTATGTCCCAGCTTCTCACTACATCACGGCAGGTTCTCCCTGGTGTGGCTGCTACTAACCCTCTAGAAACTGAAAGAAGCAGCAGCAGCCATTCCTACCATAATAAGCTGTGCTCTAATATTACTAAGGTACTTATTTCCTAAACACACTGCACAACCAAACGCCTCAGTGTCTTTCCTTTTGCAGTGCCTTTTGCATTTTTCCCTTTTTAACCTGATCAGTCCCTAACTATATTTCAATATGCATGTAAGGTACCCTCTTTTGCATGGACTTTTCTTTAACAACACTCTTTCAGCCCTCCTCCTGGTGTTATAAACAAGCATTGCCTTACTGTTCTGCTTCACTTCAGTCACCCTTGGATTTACCACCCTTGGATCTAACATGCATCACAAACCTTTTCCTTTCCAGTATACAGTGTCTGTCTTTCCACTAATCAGTAAGCTTCTGTCTGAGTCATCTTTTTATCCCTAGAGAGGAGGCCTGGTATATAGAAGAGATTCTAAACTATATTGAACTACATAAATTGAAATTTATGTTCTACACATAAATTTCTGCTCATTTGTACTAAAATAAATATTCTGATCTCTTAAGAGATGCTCTAATTACCCAGAGTAACAATGCAGCTTCAGGGCTAGATTTAAGCATTACCCTTCTCCATATGTCTCCTCTCAAAAATAAACAAATCCACAATCCCTGTTGATTTTCTCTGCTAAGTATCAATCTCATTTCTTTTTACCTGAGTGACCAATAGAAACCTTACATATTATCCAACTTTTAAATTTTTTCCATTTTATTTGCTTAAACAAGACTGACATTCTTCTAGACATGAATGTCATAATCCATGAATCACCTGCTGTATTCCATAGCTCTTATCTGTTCTAGGATTTATGCTTGAGAGTATATAATTGAATAAAATCAATCTCTGACCTCAGAAAGCTTAGACTCTGATAAAATGCTACATATCAGAGATATATTTACTATGGTAGAACTAAGCACCAAATACTGCTGGACAACAGGGCTGAGCTCTCGCATCATGAAAAGTTTTCCTGAGAAGACTCTGGAGCTGAGATTTGAAGGATGAGTAGAAATTAGCCAGCTGGAGAAGGAGATAAAGGCATTGCAGTTGGAGAATCATCTAAGAAGGGCAGTGAGTGAAAGTGATTGTGGCAGGAGGTAGCTCAATATGATGGAAGATCTTAAAGCAGGTGATGTGTCTAGAATAAAAGACACAGGTGACAATGTGCAGGAATATTTGGTCACACATAAACCTTGAACACCCTTATAAGTAAGGTCATCTGAATATTAGGCTAAAGGCAATCTGGAGGGTATTGAAGACTTTAATCACATTCATGTGTTAGAAATTTCTCTGCAAATGCTGAGAGGAGGATGAAAGGAGGGAAATGAGATAGAAGAAAGACAATACTTGTAGCAGTTACAATTATACAAGCAAGAAAAAATTACGGTATGGATAAACTAACTGGCAATGGGCATAGAAAGTAGGGGAACCAAGCAAAGGTAGAATGGCAAGCACTTGGTGACAGCCCATGTGTGCCTGGGAAGTGTCTATGATGACTTCTGGGTTTCTCATTTGGACAGCTGGGAAATGGTGATACTGTCTCAAAAGATAGGGGATACAGGAAGAAGAGTGGGTTTGAGGAAGTAGATGAGTTAGGTTTTGAGTGTATTTTGATTAAGGTCTTTTGGACATTCAAGGAGAAAATGTATTTGGATACATTCTAGTTTTGGCCAAGTTTCCCAATTAAAAGTAACTCATTGAGAAGCTTTGCATTTGGATATGTTCTTCCAAAGTGAAAAAAAAAAAAAAAAAGAGGAGTTAAGGATACTGACCTGATGCAAACCAAGACTTAAGGAAAGAGAAAGAGGGACACTAAATGACAAATGAAAAGATGCAAACAGAAAGAGAAAACCAGAAAGGTACAGCAAAATATTATCAGAAATATAAATGGAAATGCAGTTTTGTCATTAGAAGAGGTATAATCAACGATTTCAGAGTCCATAGAGAAGTGAAGCAAGTTCAGATTAAAAATATTCTCCACTGACGTATTTTTAATTATTATCTTGGCTAATATAAAAAGCTTGCAGGCAGATTATTCAAATTTTGAGATTGGCTTTCTTTTGGTATATAGAATGGTCTTTATGACTAAATAAGGAATTAACTTTATTGCTTTTCTCAACTTACCAAGAATTAGAAGACTCAGTTATCACAAAAGCTTAGTATTTGGTACTGATATGTGAGAAAGCATATGATAATTCCAAATCCTGATACCTATGTATTATGTATTTAAAAGGTCTCTGCAGATGCAGAGGAGAAGATTTAATAAGGTTCAAAACATTCTGAGATTAGGTTACCCCTCCCCATTTTTTATAACCACAGTTCAGTCAGGGAACCAGTTAGACAATCTGTATTTTAGACCTAAGGATGTTACTAACTAGTTGTTTACACCAGGGAATTCACTTATTTTGTTAGGACATTTTTGTAAATGGGTATATTTATAGGATGGAGCTCTCGTGATATGGATGTATTGAGATAAACCATAGTCTGAAAGAGCTAAACCATGCTTTGTATTGAACTTGGCTCAGAGTCCATAGCACAGTGGTTATGGCACCAGCCACATGCACTGAGGCTGGTGGGTTTGAGCCTGGCCTGGGCCACCTAAACTACAATGACAACTGCAACAAAAAAATAGCCAGGCATTATGGTAGGCATCTGTAGTCCCAGCTATTTGGGAAGCAGAGGCAAGAGAATCGCTTAAGCCCAAGAGTTTGAAGTTGCTATGAGCTGTGACATCTCAGCATTCTACTGAGGGCAACATAGTGAGACTCTGTCTCAAAAATAATAATAATAATAATAATAATATTGGCTCGGCGCCTGTGGCTCAATCGGCTAAGGCACCAGCCACGTATACCTAAGGTGGCAAGTTCGAATCCCCAGCCTGGGCCCGCCAAACAACAATGATGGCTGCAACCAAAAAATGGTTGGGCGTTGTGGCGGGTGCCTGTGGTCCCAGCTACTTGGGAGGCGGAGGCAGGAGACTCGCTTGAGCCCAGGAGTTGGAGGTTGCTGTGAGCTGTGATGCCATAG
>CAUYQV010050009.1:0-17444 GCA_963574575.1 Galagoides demidoff | reverse complement strand
TAGAGTGCCATGGCATCACAGCTCATAGCAACCTCCAACTCCTGGGCTCAAGTGAGTCTCCTGCCTCAGCCTCCCAAGTAGCTGGGACCACAGGCGCCCGCCACAATGCCCGGCCATTTTTTGGTTGCAGCCATCATTGTTGTCTGGCGGGCCCGGGCTGGGGATTCAAACCCACCACCTTAGGTGTACGTGGCTGGCGCCTTAGCCGATTGAACCACAGGAGCCAAGCCAAAATGGGAATTTTTAAAAATAAGAATATCTCACAGATTGAAGGATGGATAGGAAGTATATGTGGGCCCCCAAGTATGTATAATTAGTGAATGGAAAGTTAAGAACCATGGTTTATCTTTTCTTCTTTCTGGAAACAATTATCTCCCATTTCTGTTTTTCATTGTCTATTTCTTTTCTCTCTCTCACCACCCTGGTGGGTCAGTTTGGCTCCTTCAAGAAGTAGACACCAACATGTACACATAGGAAGAAAAACCTACCTTAGCTCCTAGCCTTAGTTTCAAAGAACTCCTGAGTTTCTGTGATCCATTTCCAACTTCTTACAAGGGGGAATTTTATTGACTCAGTTTTTCTCAAATATCTATACTTGATCCGATCAGCTATTTCTAGGGAGTGTGAGGAATGTGGTACTAAGATGGAAAGTAGGCCCATTTCACAGGAGGGGCTGAGAATAATATGCGGTTTGTAAAGAACTAAGGTAGGAAGAGGGGTTCTAAAACAGCATCTCTATTTAAAAAAAAAAATACTTAAGTTGGAATAAGAAAACCTGGGTTTGAATCTCAGCTCTAACACACATTACCTTCGTAAGTTTCTTTGGTGATGCTTACTCTCTTGCTATATGTTGTTGCATCATCTGTAAAGTGCTATTAGTGATACTTTACAGGGCTATTAGAAGAATTAAGAAATATAATAAATAAGAAAACTCCTTGAAAATTATAAAGTTGTATATACAGGCAAATGATGATGAGAAGGTCAAATAGTCCAGATTTGATAAATCAGTTTTGGGTTTTCCTATTTAATAGTAGAATGCATGATGGATTAGAACAAAGAGCATGGATTCAGAAAATCTGTATGGAAGCTATACAAATAGTGAGGGTGTGTGGTACCAGCTCATAGCAGGGATAAGGGACAGTTCTGGTAATAGTACAACAATAATAGTAATAATAGACTTAAGAGAGAATAGTAATAGAAGGAGTGTTAGGATGTATAATAGTAGAACTAAATGAGGAAGTCAATGTGAAAATAATTTTGAGCCATCTCATACAGATTCATTCCTCATTTGGGTAATTCTTCAGATGCTGAATAAATGTGTGAAAAAGGAGGGAGACAATACTTCATTCAGGCCTTTCTAGGCCTGGTGCAGTGGCTCGCACCTGCAATTTCAGCGCTCTGGGAGGTAGGAGGATAGCTTGAGGTGAGGAGTTCAAGACCAGCTCTGAGCAAGAACAAGAAGTGATACTTTATAGTATCACTACCAAAAAATTAGCTCAGTATGGTGGCAGATGCCTGTAGTTTCACCTACTCAAAAGGCTTGAGCCTAGGAGCTTGAGATTGCAGTTGAGTTTATAATGATACTACTGCACTCTGTCTGGGTGATAGAGTGAGATCTGTGGACGGGGGTGGGAGGGCAGAATACTTTTCTGGACAAGAATTAGGCTCTTTGAATATGAAACTCTTCTGAAGGAAAAAAGACAGAAAAATATTAAAATAGTACTTTTTGCAACAGAATTAGCCTGTGCAGAGAGGGAGAATTTGTGAGAAGTATAGGAAAATGATATTTTTAACTGACACCAAAAGACTGTTGCCCAATAATGTATTCCCCACTAGTCATGCTATGGGGGACAGTACTTACTGTTTTGGATTTTAAAACCCTGAAGGTTTCTGTTAAATATATATAATGTTATTTTGGAATAATTCAGCAAGGAAAAGGAGCTTGTTGTAAGATGCCAGCAGAGGAACCCCATAGTAGAGAGAGAGGTTTTTAAGGGCATAAAGCTTGTTGAAATGTATCACCCCAGTTTATCATATTATTTCTTATCACCTAGAGTGACCAGAAGGAAAAACAATCTGAGCCAGGGGGATTTTGCTGAAGAGGCAGGGGATCATGAATAGTCTCCAACTCATACTGCCAACTTCTGAGAATTATTGTACCAATTCTGCCACCCTTCATTCCTGGTTGCCATGTGTAATATGGGGAAGAACATTGGGAAATACCCCAGGAGAATTGCTCTCTAAATTTTAGGTTTTTCTTCTAAAGTGGAGGGAACTAGAAAGGGAGAGTTGTCATACACTGAGAAGGGGGAAATTTTAGGAGGAGCAAGTTTAAAGTGGAAAGGGGGCAGAATCCAGAGTTAGATTTTGGATGTGTCAAGTTTTAGATGTCTATTAAATATCCAAATATAAATACCAAAGAGGCAATTCCATCTATGGAGCTGGATTGATGAGTGGAGTATGGGAGAGAGAGGTCTAAGCCAGAGATAGAAATTAGCAACTGCCAGTAGTAGGAAAGGTTTTTGAAGTCAAGAAACTGAATGAGATTACCAAAAGAGGGAACAGAGATGGAGAAGAGAAAAGGGCCAAGGGCAGAGCCCTCGTTCACTTCAACATTTAGAGGCAGAGGAGATGAGGATACACTGTCAAAGGAGACTGAGGATGAGTAGCTGAGGAAATAGGTGGGCACTCAGTAAAGTGTGCTGTATAGAAAGCAAATGAGGATAATGGTATCAAGCAGAAAGGAAGGAATGATCAGCTGGTATTAAATGGTCACCAAGGAAAGAAATGAGAATCCTAATATCAGTCCTGAATTTCATGGAAATGAAGATAGCAAAGATTTTTCATTTTTATGTTTGCTTTTAAAATCACAGTGGTAGAGGTGCTGATTTCACTGCCTTAAGATAAATATACAGTCCAGGCACAGTGGCTCATGCCTAGAATCCCAGCACTTTGAGAAGCCGAGGGTAGTAAGATCACTTGAACCCAGGAGTTCAAGATCAGCCTGGGCAATGTAGCAAGACACTGTCTCCCCAAAATAAAAATTAAAAATTAGCCAAGTGAGATGGTACACACCTATAGTCCCATCTACTTGGGAGGCTAAGGCAGGAGAATTGCTTAAGCCCAGGAATTTGAGGTTGCTGTGAGCTATGAGTGGAGGATTGGTTCCAGGACTCTGCTACACCAAAATCCAAGCATACTCATGTCCTGCATTCAGCCCTGAGGAACACCTCCATATGAAAAGTCTGCCCTCCTTCTACACAGAATTGTCATCCCTTGAATACAGTATTCTCAACTCACCTTCAGTTGAAAAAAATTCACATATAAGTATACTTGGGTAGTTCAAACCTGTGTTTTTCAAGGGTCAACCGTATTTATCCATGCACCTATTGATGAACATTTGGGTTGTGGTAGCCATGTTTTTAAATCCAGTTCTCTTGGACTTGAATGTTCATGATTTTATCTATCTTGTAATACACTTTGTTGTGGACTGAACTCTGCCTCCCCCCGCCAAATTCATATGTTAAAGTCCTAATCCCCCCCCCATATTTGGAAATAGGGCCTTTATGGATGTAACTGAGCTTAACTGAGGTGATGTGGGTGGGTCCCTCATCCAATAGTGCTGGTATGTTTACAATAAGAAGAGACACCACAGTGTTCTCTCTCTCTCTCTCTCTTTTTTCTCTCTCTCCATCTGTGTACAGAAAAAAGTCCACATAAAGACACAACGAGAAGGGAGCCATCTGCAAGCCTGGAAGAGAAACCACACCAGAGATCAACCCTGTTGGTACATTGATCTTGGACTTCTGGCCTCCAGAATGGTGAGAAAAGAAATGTCTACAGTCTAAGTAACCTAGTCTGTGGCATTTTGTTACAAAATGGTCACCCTAGCAAACTGATATACCTTTCAGTTGAAAAAATTAAAGACATCTGAAATTCAACAGGTACAAAATGAACCTAGGATCTTCCCTACCAAAACTTCGTCCTCTGTTAGCAGTTTGATCTCTCTGAATGACATCACTATTTGACCTGTTATGGAAGCCCAAAATCTCAATAGTATTCTTGAAATTTTCCTCTCTTTCTTATCTGTTCTCTCATTTTTCAGTTTATTTCTTAAGTTCTACAAATTCACTTCTTCACCATTCCTTAAACCCAGATATTTCTCTTTTCCTCCACTGCCATCTTTCAACTTCAAGTTATCATTCTCTCATACCTCCATTAGAGTCATAGTGTCCTCACTGATCTCATCCACTCTTGCTCCTCTGTAATTCATTATCCACATGATAGCCAGAGTGTTCTATTTAAAGTAGGGTGACCAGATTCTAACATCTGTAAGGTGGGACAACATGACCCGGGGGCAGAGCGGGGGCGGAGCGGGGGAGCAGGGCAGGGCCTGACAACAAGGCAAACTTTGATAAGCATTTCTCGATAATCACTTCTCAGCAATTATTTATTAAAGTTTAACATTATAAAATTAACAAAAATAATATAAAACTCATATTCTGGTGAAATAGCCATATGGCGGCCAAAAACCGTATATTCCCTTCTTGTTCTCCAGCCCATTCGTGCATTCTTTCCAAAAATCAGGACTTTTTAAAAACTCCATGGGACGTGGGACAAATTGTTGAAAAACTGGACTGTCCCGCCAAAATCAGGACGTCTGGTCACCCTAATTTAAAGGTAAAACCAGATATCAACCTTCTACCAGGAAGAGTTCCCAATGCTGTTAGAATGAAGACCAAATTCTCTAAGGCTATAACCTGAGCTGGTTCTCTGTCTAGCCTCAGTTTCACTAGGTCTCTCTCTCATTCTCTGTACTTTAGCCACATTGGCATTCATTCCCTAAATATGCCCAATTCCTCCTAGCCAAAGGGCTTTGAATATGCTGTTTCCTTTCTGGACTCTCTCTATTCTTCCAGTTGACTCTATCTCGATCATCATTTCACCAGAGCAACTTTCTGGGATGTCTCCCGGGAGTGTCCAGCCTCTGGCCCATGGGCTATGTGTGGATTATTTGAGGCCTGTTTTGGTTGTCTGTGGTGTCATATACTGCAAAAATGATGCACAGACATTTTTTTGCCCATATGCTTTCATTAGTGTTTGTGTATTTAAGGTGTGGCCCCAGACAATTCTTCTAATGTGCATCAGAAAAAGGGGAAAAAAAAGGTTGGTTGGACAACCAGGGAAGGCAACTCAACCTATTTTTGAACTAAAATTACAATGATAATTTTACATTTGTTTGGTGATTCTTTGCTTAATATCTGCTTCCCCAATGCCGAGCACATATATGAATATGTAAGGAATTCTCCTAAGACGTAGAAATCTTCTAGGGAGGTTTATGGGTACCCTGAAACTATGTAAAATTCTCTGTACATTGGCTAGGTATATCTTTTTCTGCTGAGAAGGGCCACAATTTATATCCAATTTTAATTCATTTGGAAGAAATTAGGCTCAGCAATCAGTCCATTTTCTCTTTTCTGGTTAGGGGGAAGCTCCCTATTTAAAAACAGAATAGAAGAGGGGAAAGATGAACAAAAGACCTCATGCTGTTCTTCATTACAATGTAAAGCTCTAACTCCACTGTATACCAGAGCTGTGTTGTAATACATAGAATAGGGGGGTTTGTTGTTGTTTGTATGTTTGTTTGTTTGTTATTTCAGGGGTCCTCAAACTTTTTAAACAGGGGGCCAGTTCACTGTCCCTCAGACCATTGGAGGGCCAGACTGCAGGCCCCGGGACAAGTCGACTGCTAAGCAGGACAGGCAGTGGCAGCAAAAACACCCAGCAGGCCGGATAAATGTCCTAGGAGGTCTGCTTGTGGCCTGTGGGCCATAGTTTGAGAACACCTGGTTTTTTTGTTTAAGACAGAGTTTTGCTCTGAGCAATCTCAAACTTTTGGGCTTAAGTGATTCTCTTGCCTCAGCCTCCCAAGTAGCTGGGACTATAGGCACCTGTCACAACACCTGGCTATTTTTGTTTTGTTGTTATAGTTGTTATTATTGTTTGGCAGACCTGGGCCAGGTTCAAACCCGCCAACCCCATGTATGTGGCTGGCACCCTAGCCGCTGAACTCAGGCACCAAGCCCACCCAGGTTTTTTTTTAGAGGTAGAGTCTCACACTTGCTCAGACTTGTCTCAAACTCCTGGGCTCAAGCAATCCACCTGTCTTGGCTTCCCAGAGTGATAGGGTTACAGGCATGAGCCACCACACCTGGCCAGTATATAGAATAGTTAAGAAAATGTTTCTTTTCCTTCTATGGATACTGCTTTGAAAATTGATGTTTGTCCTTGTGAAGTCAATTGGTCTACATGTGTCTGATCCAGTAAATATCTCCCAGATCCTTAGAGTCCAAAGCTCCCTTCTATATTTTAAACCAGGGGTGTCCAATCTGCTGCCAGCTTCATGCAGATTTTATGAGGACTCTTTTGCTTATCTATGGTGTTGGATATCACAAAAAGTATGCACAGACCTTTTTTTGGTAATTAGTTTTCATTAGCATTTGTGCATTTACTGCACGGCCCAAGACAACTCTTATTCTTCCAAAGTGAGGCAGAAAAGAAAAAAGTTGGGACATCCTTGCTCTAAACTATGCAACTGGACCTAGAGTGGAAAGCCCGCCTGAAACTCCTATCCATTCTAGACTAAAATATGGAAGTTGGGGAAATATGCTCCTGAAGATATTCAGATCTAGGCTCAGCGCCTGTGGCTCAAGCGACTAAGGGACCAGCCACATACAACTGAGGTATCGGGTTCAAATCCAGCCCGGGCCCGCCAAACAACAATGACGGCTGCAACAAAAAAATAGTCGATTGTTGTGGCGAGCACCTGTAGTCCCAGCTACTTGGGAGGTGGAGGCAGGAGACTCGCTTGAGCCCAGGAGTTGGAGGTTCCTGTGAGCTGTGATGCCACAGCACTCTACCCAGGGAGACAGCTTGAGGCTCTGCGACTCAGATCTATAAACTACCAGGATGGGGAAGGAGGATATCCTACAGTTTGCAACTCAAACCATTAGCAGCAGAGAATGAAGAGTATCCACTAATTGGGCAGGGCACCAGAGCACCAGAGTGGAGGTGGGTAAACCCATAACAGATGTGGAGCAATCCCTTTCACCTTCATTTTTCCCAAATATACCAAGGAAGTCAGTCCTAATGGATGAGAATAGCATCAAAGGGAGGAATGCTGTGAAGGAATGCCTCCCAGGGAGAAGACATCTGAGCTGCATTTTGGATTAATAACATTTTTTAATAAACTGTCTAACAAAAACAATGGAAATCTTGATAAGCCAAATTCAGGGAACTGAAGCAAAGGTAAGTATATTTCCCCAAAGACATACAAAGCATATGGCCTGGCATCTGATTTGGCAACAGGACAGAATATCTGAAATTGGGACTCTCCCGAAAAATGGAGAGCATATGGTCACTCAGAGCATGGGGTGTAGCTTGGGAGCAGGTTCTAAGGTGTGAAAGGAATGAGCCAAGGAAAGGATGACCAAGTACACTGAGAATAAGAAAATGCCTAATGTCATCAACATTGATTGCAGAGAGTTAAAAATAGAGCTAAGATAGGAAAGCCAACGAGAACTCCCTGAAGAGTTTCTCTCTTCTTTCTGGTGTGATTGGTATTAACAGCCTCCAACAACACCTACTAGGTATGATTTCAAAATGGGAGATGATGGGTTTTGAACTAATATCAGACATCAGCAAAGAATGGCAAAGCAGGAAATAGGCAGCATCTACCATCCCAGAGATAATGATTAAACTCCCACCTCTAAACTCTCACCTTATGACAAATACAAGCATTGTAATTATTCTATTTAATAGTTTATATGTTCTTTAAATAGAAGAAAAAATCAAAAGATGTAATTTTTTCCTTTTTAAAAGGGGGATAATATTTTTAATCTAAAGAGAAAACTGATTGATTAGATTGCATTCTTTCCTATACACAGTATAAATTTCCAAGAATCCACATTTAGTCCAGGCACAGTGGCACTTGCCTTTAATCCTAACACTCTGAGAGGCTAATGTGGGTGGATTGTCCAAGTTCAGGAGTTAGAGACCAGCCTGAGCAAGGGTGAGACCTAGTCTCTAAAAGTTGGGCCTTGGGGAAGGCACACATAGTCCCAGCTACTCGGAAGGCTGAGGCGAGAGGATTGTTTGTGCCCAAGATTCTGAGGTTGCTGTGATCTATGACACCATGGCACTCTACCAAGGACAACAAAATGAGACTCCGTCTCAAAAAAAAAAAAAAATCTATATTTAAAATAAGTAGTTCAATCTGAGTATGGTACCTCTTGGGATAAAAGAAAATAAATTTTGAAAATCTGAGGACTTCTTAAAAAGGCATGAAAGAGTGAAAATCAGCTGAAAAGCTGTTTCAGGGAGGAAATAATTTATGAAACCAAACATCTAGGGGTAGCACCTGTGGCTCAGTAAGTGGGGTGCCGGCCCCATATACAGAGGGTGGTGGGTTCAGGCCCAGCCTCAGCCAAACTGTAACAAAAAAATACCTGGGCATTGTGGGGGGTGCCTGTAGTCCAGCTACTTGGGAGGCTGAGGCAGGAGAGTCACCTAAGCTCAGGAGTTGGAGCTTGCTGTGAGCTGTGATGTCACAGCACTCTACCAAGGGTGACAAAGTGGACTCTGTCTCTAAAAAAAAAAAGAAAAAAGAAAAATAGGTACCTGATAGGAGATGATTCACAAAAGAAGAAATATAAGGCCCAAAGGCATGTGTATTAAAATGCTTAGTCTTACTTAACGATCAATAAAATAATGAGATATCTTTTTACCTAACAAATAAATAAAGATTTAAAAGAGCAGTAGTATTTAGTGTTACTGAGGGTGGAAGTAGACAGCATCACAGGTGACTGATAGGAGTGTAAAAGGCATGACGCTTCTGGGCAGCAATTTGTCAAAATATATAATATAATAAAAGCCTAAAAAACGAGCATACCTCTGGAACAAACATTCTAATCATAATACACATATTTTTATTGAAGCAATCAGAAAAATGTTCAAGGATATACATTTTTGACAGTATTGCTTATAAAAGCTAAAAACTCGATGATGATAGGTTAAGATACTTCTGTACACTGTAAAAGTGTGCAATCATTGAAAATCATTTTATCTTTTTAGAAAGAAATTCACAATACTGGTAATAAACCAGGTTCTGAAATAGTATGGATAGTTAGACCCCAAATTTTAAAAAATTCTCTAGCTACAGATATAAATGTTTCCAAGAACAAATATCAAAACATTAGCAGTGGCAGAATTATGAATGCTTGTTTCTATTTGTCTTGTGTATTTTCTGTTATTCTTTAATTATATGTAAAATTTACTACTAACATTTTTAATGACCATTTTTTAAGCAAAATTATCTTCACTGAAAATTTCCTCTCTGAAGGATGGAAAATCCAAGTGCAGAAATATAAGAATACTAAGAAAGTGAAGCTGGATGAGAGGTAGATGTTTTCAGGAGGAATGCCTGTCAGAAAAAACCATGAAGATCTTTTATACATGCTCCAAAGATGAATAGCTGAATAGGTTTTTTAGGTCACTGCTTCATTCTATTTCCCTGGCTTTAAAAATTCTTCATCTTGAGAAATAAGCATTCACACATTTAGGGGTTATGGGATGGGGAAAATCAAATATTTTCTGTCAGCAATTTTACTTTTAAATGATTTTACATCCTGTCAATGTTTATCTCATTACTGGGGAAAATGGTTCATGATAGTTTCAATTACAAGAAATACCTCAGGATCTCAAAAATACAGTAAGAACAATCATTATTTGATACTTTTTTCAGAGCTTTTCAAAATGCTAAAAGGTATGCTAACCTCAGAAAGTATCTGTAATAATTATATGAGCTAGCAGAACATGGTGGCTCACGCCTATAATCCCAGCACTTGGGAGGCCGAAGTGGGTGGATTGCCTGAGTTCACAGGTTTGAGACCAGCCTGAGCCAGAGCAAGACCTCATCTCTAAATATAGCCAGGTGTTGTGCCTGGCGCCTGTCATCTCAGCTACTTGGGAGGCTAAGGCAAGAGAATCGCTTAAGCCTCTAAGAGTTTGAGGTTGCTGTGAGCTGTGACACCAGGGTACTCTACTGAGGGCTACAAAGTGAGACTCTGTCTCAAAAATTAAAATAAAATAAAATAAAAATAACTATATGAGCTGAATTTAGCTGGTGTGATTCCTAGGATCACTGGTAAAGCACAGGTAGCCAAACTGCTTATACACAAAAATGTCTGTTTCAGTCAAGCTGCTTAGTAGGAATAATAGAGACCAACTCCTCCTGATTTAAGCAGAACAGTAGTTACTAAAAGGATGCTGTCTTAGTTGTTTGGGCTGCTATAACAAAATCCCATAGATTGAGTAGCTCACAAACAACAGAAGTTTATGTCTTACGCTTCCAGAGTCTGGAAAGTCTGAAATCAAGGGACTAGTAGATTTGGTGCCTGGTGAGGGCCCATTACTTGAGTCATGGATGGCACTTTATCACTGTGTCCTTAAGTGGTAGAAGAGGCAGCAAGGCAGCTCTCTGGGGCCTCTTTTATAAGGGCACTAATCCCAGTCATGATGACCTTGCCCTTATGACCTAACCCCTACCTCCTGTCAGGAGGCCCCACCTCCTGACACCTTCACATTGGTGATTAGATTTCATGTGACAAAGAGTTTTGTGGGGTCCAGGCTCAGTGGCTCATGCTTATAATCCTAGCACTCTGGGAGGCCAAGGCAGATGGATTGCCTCAGCTCACGGGTTCAAGACCAGCCTGACCATGAGCAAGACACCATCTCTAAAAGTGGCCAGGCACCATAGTGGATGCCTATAGTCCCAGCTCCTTGGGAAGCTGAAGCAAGAGAATCACTTGAGTTCAAGAGTCTGAAGTTGCTGTAAGCTATCATGCTACGGCACTCTACCAAGGGAGACAAAGTGAAATTCTGTCTCAAAAAGAAAAAAAAAGAGTTTTGGGGGGACACAGACATTCAGACCATAGCAGATATTCAGTTATACTTCCATAAATATTTTTAATAGGTTATTGGGTAGCTAACGGAATTGCTGAAAGGCCTGAAACTGAAGCAGAAGGGATAAACCAGCCACAGAATTGATATGATGAGGAAGTTGGCTAGTGTTACAACTGTGTTGGTTTTCCCGGGAAATGAGTTGACTTCCGTGGTTTCCAGGGATTTAGAGGCTTCCATGCTATAATCTGGAAAGTGCTCAGGCAAGGATGACAAAGCAGTCACCCTGCAGCTAGCACCACAGACATCAAGCACAAGACAGACAAAACAATTTGCTCTTTGGCCATTTATGCACTGAGAACTCAAGCTTTCGGTAACTTTTACTGCCACTAGGAAAAAGAGAGGGAGGGAGAGATAGAGAAAGAGAGGAAGAGAGACAAACTGTCTTGTCTTACTTGTCTCTTTGGGTCTGAGTCAAAGATCCAGCACAGCTGTCTGGTCGAAAAGCCTAAGTCATGCTGGGGCGGTGTCTCACTCCTGTACTCCTAGCACTCTAGGAGACTGCAGTAGGTGGATCACTTGAGCTCAAGTTTGAGACCAGCCTGAGCAAGACCAAGACCTGTCTCTATTAAAAATAGAAAAACTAGCCCAGCGTTGTGGTGGGCACTTGTAGTCTCAGCTACTCGGGGAGGCTGAGGCAAGAGGATGGCTTGAGCCAAGAGTTTGAGGTTGCTGTGAGAGATGACACCCTGGCACCCTACCCAGGGTGACAGAGCAAGACTGTCTCAACAAAAAGAATAAAAGAAAAGCCTAGGTCACATGCCTGCATTCTCACTGCAAGGGAGGAAGAGAAAATGAGTAGACCACATATGACATACACTTCCATTATGGAAAGCAACCTTTGCTTGCCACCAAGACCTACCTGGTAAGAATACTCTAAATATAGAGAAGCAGTTCAGGTGGCCCAAATAATGACCAATTCCTACTACAGTATCCAAATTATTTTTAATTCTCTAATATTATTTATTTAAGAACACTGAGGCAACCATTTATCTGGCTGGTATATACCAGATAAATGATTTCTTTCTTTTCAAATTAATTTTTAAAAGTCAGATAACAGCACCTGTAGTCCCAGCTACTTGGGAGGCTGAGGCAAGAGAATCACTTAAGCCCAAGAGTTTGAGGTTGCTGTGAGCTGTGATGCTACATTACTCTACAGAGATGACATAATAAGGTTCTGTCTCAAAAAAAAAAAGTCAGATAGCACAATGTTACTGTAATATTGTAATTATTTGGCCACATAATAGTTTATAACCCTTTGTGCTGTGCAAATTTATGATGGAAATGATCCTATACTAGTTTGTAAAAAATTTAATTATTCTGACCTTTGTCATAAGGAATTGGTCCATTTCTATTATTTAGCCGGGGAAAAAAATTTCTCTCTTTTGTTTTTAGTATGTCTTGAGGAAAAGAATAGTTATAAAAGGGTTACTGTGTTTGCCAAAAAGAAATAGATTTTAATGGAAACCTTTTATCTAGGACAAATTTTAAGAACAGTAATGGACAGTGTGTTCTGCACAGCTCTTTAGTCCTCGCTCTTATATTTGTTGTGGTCAAGTGATTTGAGGAAAGGATTTCAAGGTAGGATTTCTGTGTATTTTTCTTAGCTGTTCATTTCTCTTACAGAGTGACCTTGTACAAACCCATTAAGATTTTTGTTGTGTCTTCATATATTGAAATATAAAATGGGAATGCCAGTGTTTAATCAAAGATACAATTTTTACTGACAGATGGTAAAGAACAAAACACTGGAACAAGAATTCTTGTTCTGCCCTTCACAATGTAGTTTTGAGGCCTTGGCCATGTCACTTAAATTCTCATGTCTAAGTTTCCTCAATCTATAAATAATAATAATAACCACACTACCTATATCAAATTATGTACATGAAAGCATTTTTCAAAGTATGAAACAGTAAATGGAAGTATTATTATTAAATTATATCTTCTAGTATTTAAGATAGAATGCAGAATGCTTCCTTTTGTTATATCTAAAAAATGCAGAATTCTTCCTTTCATTTTTATCTAGAAAATGTGTCCCTGAAAATCAATTTAGAATTATGGAAGCTAATAGAGAAGTTATTTTACATTTGCATATGGCATTTATCTTCTTACCATTTTATCTTCTGTATGACAGATTTTTAAATGGCAATTATTAATGCAATTTTCTTGCACTTAACTGTTGGTAGGATTCCATTTTTCAAAAGCTTTATGAATTATACTTATGGTCCCTTAAATTCTGAGGATGCTTTCTTTGGTTCGTAATTGATATATCATACTTGTACATATTTCAGGGTGTACATGTAATATTTTAGTACATGTATGCAGTGAGATACGATTGAATTAGGGTAATGATAAAATCCAGTTCCTCAAACATTTATTTTTTTCTTTGTGTTGGGAATATTAGACAAAGAAAATCATCTAGCTATTTTGAAATATACAAAAAATTATTATTAACCATAATTTCCCTACCGTACTATCAGATGCTAGGCTTTATTTATTTTATCTGGCTGTATTTTTGTACCCATTAAATAATTTTTCTTCATCTCTCTCCCTCTCTCCTTCCCTTCACAGCCTCTGGTAGCCACCATTTTATTCTCTATTAAGATTTTCTTTTTTAAACCTAAGATGTGAAAAATGAGATTCCATACAGGAGACAACCATTAATATAGCAAATAGAAAGTGGTGGAATAGTTCTAATTAAAATTATTATCCCCAGGGTGGCACCTGTGGCTCAAAGGAGTAGGGTGCCGGCCCCATATGCCAGAAGTGGCAGGTTCAAACCCAGCCCTGGCCAAAAACTGCAAAAAAAAAAAAAAAAAAAAAAAAATTATTACCCCCATCAGAGTCATAGAATATAAACTCCATTTATAATGAGGAGGGAAAATGGAGAGAAAGAGAATGTGTTGAAAGAGATTTACTCGACAAATATACCACATCTACTTTGTGAAATTACCAAGTGCCTAAGAACTAGGAAAGAACTCAAATAGCCTCTATGAAGAGGCTCCTTTGTTTCTTTGATCTCTAGTCCTTTAAATAGTGTCTGGATAATCTCATATTAACTCTCTGGAGTTGTAAATTTATAGATTAAAAACTGCTGATGCAGGACAGCTCTGTGATTAATCAAAATGCCAGAAATATAAGCAGGCAGGCAAGAAGCTTATTCTGGCAGCTCCATAATTTGGGTTCTTTAGTAGGAAAAAATATCTCAAACCTACCCCTTTACCAAAGTTTTTTTCTATTTCTCAACTCTCACTGTTTAAACTAAATAGAATTCCTTTCTATTTTAAGTCTCTTTCAACAAGTGAAAGCTGAATTTACACACCAGTTTTTGTCTTTTATCCATCAACACTTTAGTTGGAGACAGCCGACACTGGCTATTAATCTCAAGTGGGATAAATCCTTGTGACTCTTTGCTTACACCTACTCTGAGTATATTTTTTCACAAGAGTTTAGTTTAGGACAAATGATCTGAAGAGGTGGTGCTGACTGATCCTCTGGGTGACCTTGGCAATCTCTCAAATTCTTTTCCTAGAGAATGTAGTACAGTTAGTAAATGTAGTTTCTTTTGTTTTGTTTTGTTTTTTGAGATAGAGTCTTACCTTGTCACCCTCAGTAGAGTGCTGTGGCGTCATACCTCACAGCAACCTCAAATTCTTGGGCTCAAGTGATCCCCTTGCCTCAGCCTCCCAGTTAGCTGGGACTACAGGCACCCACCACAACACCAACACCAGGCTTTTTTAGAGATGGTGTCTTGCTCTGCCTCTGGCTGGTCTCCATGACCCCAGGTGATCCATCTACCTCCGCCTCCCAGAGTTCTAGGATTACCGCATGAGCCACCATGCCAGGCCTAGTAATGTTGTTTGAAATGAAAAACTGTATGTAATCTGGCTCAGTACCTGTAGCTCAGCAGCTAGAACGCCAGCCACATACACCAGAGCTGGCAGGTTTGAATCCAGCCTGGGCCTGCCAAACAACAATGACAACTACAGCCAAAAAATAGCCAGGCTTTGTAGTGGGCACCTATAGTCCCAGCCACTTAGGAGGCTGAGGCAAGAGAATTGTTTAAGCCCAAGAGTTGGAGGTTACTGTGAGCTGTGACACCATGGCACTCTACTAGGGTGACATAGTGAGACTCTGTCTCAAAAAAAGAAAAAAAAAGAAATTGTTTATAATCTGTTATTGTCCTTAAGGTATAGGAAAATGAACAAACAAAAACAACTGTTATCTGTCTTTCCCAAAAAAGTACTCAAAACATTTTTTTATTGGTTTGCCTTAGTCCATTTATGCTGCTGTAACAGTCTGTGAAATTTATAAATTTCAGAAATTTTTTTCACAGTAGTGGAGCCTGGGAAGTCCAATATCAAGGCACTGGCAAATTCATTGTCTGATGAGGGTCCAGCCCCTTCTTCTAAGATGGTGCTTTAAATATTGTATCCTCTGGAGGGGAGAACACTGTGTCCTTACATAGTGGAAAAACAGAAGGGCAGAAAGGACTACTTGCCTCCATCAAACCCTTTTACAAGGTCACCCAATCCCACCCGCTATGGAGGAGCCCTGATGCCCCAATCACCTTTTAAAGATCCACTTTCCAACAATACCACATTGACAATACTTGAATTTTGGAGGACACATATTCACACTACAGCATAGGTATTTCCTGACTGGGAGGTAGAGTTTAGATTCCTAGTACTAAAAAGAGCAAATCTTGGGAAGAGGCAAGATGGAGAGAAATGATGGCCAATAAAGCAGAAGATGGACAGAAATCACCCAATAAAGCAGAAGATCAGGAGCTGAGCTGAGAGAGAGGATCAATAGGTCACATCACCCTTGCTGCAACAAGCTAGGACTCCAAGGAAACAAATTTCAGGTGCAAAACCCTCCCCCTCCTTGCCCCAGGAGAGCAGCTTGAGGTGAGTAGAGAACAGAGGACCTTTTGTTTCACCAAAGGGGAGAGAACAACTGAGGGCCAGGACTCCCTCCACAGAGAGATACCACCGCAAGCCCAGGCAGTCTGTTGCCTGGACCAAAAGTTGATCTAATAGTCTCCCTACCTTCCGGAACTGCCAATCCACCCATCCCCCCTCTTCTGGCAGTCTGGAAGACTACCCCCTGCAAAATCCGGAGCATTTGGCAGATTTTTGCTAGGGTGGGGCACCTCATGAGCTATGGGACAGTTGTGCTGAAACTATAACTTTAACAGAGGTGGGGAATCCCAAAGGGAGAGAGACTTGCCCCATGTTGGAAAGAGCATAGCTCAGGTCCTGCACTACTGACCACCAGGATCATCCACTGGCTCCCCAGCTTAGCAGCCTATGGTGGGTGGCTCAGCTCCCCACCCAGCTCCTGTGACCTGTGACCCTACAGTCAGCTACTCCTGCCCAGCCCTTATGACCTGTGGCCCTTGGCTGGGGACTCCTGCCCAGCTTCTGTGACCTTTGGCCTGCAGCTGGTGACTCCCACCCAGCTCCTGAGACCCACAGCCCACAGCCAGCAACTCCCGCCCAGCCACTGCAACTCCTGCTGGCTCCTACAACCTGCACACAGCAGTACCTCAGACCTGTGGCACCATCTCCAACAGTGGCAGCACTGCCCTCAACAGTGGTAGAGCTCCACAGTCCCTCCCACTGGGGTCAAATTGAGCTGCCAGTGGATCCCTGCTGCCTAGATGCTGACCTTTTGAATTCTCCCACCCAACTGGTGTTGTGTCGACTGGGACAATTGGTTTGGAACTCTTGACCTGGGCCAATCACCCAGGGACCCACCAAGGTTGTAGACTGGTTGTGTTGTTGTGGGAGTGTGGGATTCTCCTCTTCTAGTTGTTGCCTGTGGGGGAGGGGGTGCAGGGCAGGGTGTCTTAGTTGCATATATATCTCCACAGATGAGATATCAGCCCAAAGCCACTGATTCACTAGGACTGGACAGAGATCAGCTGAATACCAGTCAGCACCATCTATCCCCACCACACCAAACAGGTGCCCAGAGTTTTAGGCAGTAGTTCTGAATGGAGGACCTTTGTAAAGCTCTAAGGGAAAAGCCACAATCACCAATCCCAGTTCTTTGGCAAAGGGCTGGTTAATTACAGTTCCAGGAGTCCTCAATTCAATTTCACCTTGCCAGCTTCTCTAGCCAAATGGTGAAAATTAATCATGGGATGGAATCAGTGGGAAAACTCTGGCAACACGAATAATCAGAGTAGATCAACTCCCACAAGAAATGGCAAAGGAGACACAACAGAAGATCCCATTCATAAACAAATGGCTGAGATATCAGAAACTGAATTCAGAATTTGGATTGTAAATAAGATGAACAGAATGGGGGTAAAGATGGAATTAGAAATTTAAGGAACAATTCAAAAGTTGCCTCAAGAATTCAATGAATTCAAAGATAGAATCACCAAAGATTTCATCACATTGAGGCAAGAACTT